>VZRO01007843.1:5560-18933 GCA_013397915.1 Daphoenositta chrysoptera
CCCGGGAGCGGCCCCGGCAGCGCCGCCTTGGCCAGGCGCTGGGACACCCGGGATGTCCTCGTCGCCCGCGGAGGACTGCCGGTCGCCCGTGGGGCTGGACTGCTGCAGCTGCTGCCTGGACCTGGCCAACCGGAGCGGGCTGGAGGAGGGGGCCGGGGGCGAGAACAACAACCCGGGCAGCCCCACCGTGAGCAGCTTCCGGCAGCTGCGGGAGCAGCTGGTCCGACAGAACCTCAACACCGACAAGCTGAGCTCCATCATGCGCCAGGACTCGCTGGAGCCCGTCGTGCGGGACCCCTGCTACCTCTTCAACCAGGGCATCTGCAACAGGAACATCGACCAGACCCTGCTCTCCATCCTCCTCCTCTTCCACAGGTGGGTGTCACCGCCGGGAGCCTGGGAGCTGCCGGGGGCCACGTGCCCTGGGGCAGCGGGCTCGCAGCTGGCAGCGGTGTGGTGCTGGCAAGAGAGGGGGACTTGTGTGACCCCCGGGCTGGGGGCTGTCAGCCCCGGTGGGATCTGGGTGGGGAGAGGCACGAGTGGCCGCGTCTGGCACGGAGTCCGCACGTAATGCCAGCACGTAATGCCTGGATGCAGGTCCGGGTGGCTCTGCTCCGCCATGCCCGCCGTGCCCGTCTTGTGGTGCCCTGTGTCTGCCGGGCACTGACAACAGCCCCCAGCTGTGTGTCTTGGCCGCTGGACTCTGTGTTCATCTCCCTGGCTACCTCTGTCCACACAGACAGTGCCCGCAGGGGCATGGATAATGTCCAGCGACAGACCAGGCATCGGCCCCATCCTGCGTGGAGAGCGCAGCAGGTTCCTTGGGAAGCAGCTGTGCTGCCTCGAAAGCCATCTTGAGCGTCAGTGAGAGCCTGGGTAGGGAACCCGAGAGTCCCAGTGCTAGCTCCTGCCCTTTCGGCAGCTTCTCTGGCCCTCCCCGGAGTGGAGACAAGTTTGGCCCGGAGTGGTACTTCCCGTCCCTGGAAAGTGGCTCTGCCCTGCCCGAGCTGTTCTCGGGGCTGTTTTGGGCAGGCTACCTGTGCCCCCACAGCCGGGTGTGCTGGGGGCTGCTCCCATCCATTCCCTGGCGGACTGAGGACTGCGGGGTCTGCCGTGCTCCCCTCCTCTAGCAGTGAGGACAGAGGAGATGGAACAGGAGGTTCCAGCGGCTACCCCTCCGCAGGCTCCCCAGCCCTGATGAGATGAACCCCAGGGGCGAGGAGTGGACAGAGCTGTCTCTGGTCCTGCACTGGCGCTGTGTGGGGCTGGCTCTGGTGACAGAGAGAGCTGGTGACACCCTGTGGGGGAGCAGCCTGTGCTGGGGCTAGCAGGTCTGGGTCTCCCCAGTTCGGCCTGGAAGAGCCGAGCTGGGCCAGTAGTGCCACAGGTGCCCGAGGCTGCCAGCGTCTTCAGCAGGTGGGACACATCCACCACCCTGAGGGGACCTGTGGCCCATCGGTGCGACAGGTACAGATGTCTGCATGGCTGGCACGGCAGGCAGCGGCTCTGGGGCTTGCTGCTTCGCCGTGGAAGGGTAAGGCGTACGGGGGCAGCACCCACGCGTTCAGAGACACCTCGCCATCCCCTTCCCACCCGACACGCACATGCACCGTGGGCGCGCTCCCGGGCTGTGCGCGGGTGGGCTCACACGTGGCTGCCCCATGCGTATGAGCCACCCCGGCGCACCCGCCCCCTCGCCCAGCCAGCGTCTGACGCCGAGAGACTGCTGCCTAGAGCCGGCCTTGACGGAGATGCTCTTCCTTCCTGCACTTACATAACGCCGAGCTGCCGCTCAGGTGGGAAGGGAGGAGCTGGGACATCCGCCAAGGCGCCGGTACCTGGCCCGTATGAGGAGCAGTGAACCTACCCAGCTGGGAAGGAACGGGAGCGAGAGGTTCCCCTCTTCCCTGGGAGGCTGCAGCAAGTTGGCACCGTGGGTGAAGGGGGAAGCGAGATGCTGTCCCCAGCACGGGCTACCAGGGCTGGGGTCAGAGCCAAGCACCTGGGCTGCTCACTGGGGCAGTCAGTGACAGTGCCTGTGGGCCAGAGGCCACTGATATGGGCACAGTGGGCTGCTTTTGAACTCATCCCTGCTGGAGCAGGACCTGTGGTGCTCCTGGTGAGGTAGGGAGTGAGCAGAGATGCCAGGGGACAAGGATTTCTCCCTGTCAGTGCCCCTTAGCACTCCGTGCTGCCTGTCTTCCCATGCCCTGTTGTGTGATGTGTCCCAAGAGGCTCCAGGCACTGTGTTTGTGACGGGCTGTGCCACAGAGTGGTGCAAAGCTGTGTCCTTCTATCACACCCAGTGTCCAGGCAGCTTGGTCGGGAGGCTGCCTGGGTGATCCCCCACCACCCCTAGGTGGCACAGCATGGGGGAGCCGGGTGCACGGCCCCAGGAACTGGAGCCAGGTGTGCCCACACCTCTGTTTGCAGTTGTTTTGCTCCAGCCTGAACTTTCTCCTTCTGGGGAATGAGCCAACACATCCAAGGGGAGATAGCATACACAGCAGAGGATTGTGGGTGCCAGAGGAACACCCCGATAACATGCCTGATAAGGGCACCCTGCTGCTGGCACCAGGAACCCAAACCATTTGGTGCCCCTTGTTTTGGCTGATGTGCTCCTACAGCAACACAGGAGGAAGGGAAGTTGCGTGGATACGCATCCTCGTGTGTGGCTGACGTCCAGGACAGCACGGGATCCCCAAGATCCTAAACCCAGAGTTGAGTCTCTGGGGCTGGCTGGAAACAACTCAGTCAGGGTCAGAGCAGTGCTGGGCATCTCAGACAACACACATTTCAGTATGTCCAACCTGTCTCTGGGGGTTTCTCTGGCTGGGTGTTCCCTGCCAGGCTCTCCACACCCTTTGCTCACAGCAGGGATGTTGTCAAGGATGCACCTGGAAGGGATGCTCTGGACCAATTGCCTCCAGGGCTGATGCTCCTGCAGAAAGCCCTGTTGTTCCAGGAGTGCACGGGATCCTGTGCGGAAAGGGCTTCTCCCCGCCATGTCCTCACACAGGGCATCACAAACTGCTCTCCAGGGAGGTCTCAGCAGTGCCAAGGGGCCAATCTCACATGGAAGCACCAGGTATAGGGAGGACAGCTGCCACCACCCTGGCTGGGCACACCTTCTCCCTGCAGGTGCCAATGAAGAGGGCAGAAAGGTCTTTGCCATCCCTCTGTAATGCCAACGTTATCCCAAGATTGCTCATCCCAGAGCCAAACACAAGCCCAGCTGAGTGTGGGCCGGGGAGAGCAGGCCCATGACCACGTGGCACCTTTTCCCTGGGCCAGGGGGGTGAGGGGAGCTGGTGGTGTGGGAGGAGGTCAGCACTGCGAGGGAAGCAGCACCCTTGGTGTGTGCTGGCACATGATGGAAGTGGGCCCTGCCTGGTTCTGGGTGGGGAGAGGAGGTATGTGCCAGCCTGCTTGCCCACATCGGCCAGCCATGCCAGTACTCCTGCCCAGCCTCTCCTGGGCAGCACCTGGCAGCCTGGCCAGCCTGTGCCCATCCTGCTCCAGGCTGCGAGGGGACACCTCCGCATAGCCAGATCATCTGCAAGCACTGCCAGACCTGCTGCTCCATCCAACAGGGTGGGCAATGACCCATCATTTGGTCTGAGCCATGAAGGGAGCTGGGGGCCACCTTCTCCCAGGCCTGAGCAAGCCAAGGGAGTCACAGGGAGGGAGGGAAGCTCTGTGTGAGTGGTTGGGGGAAGCATGAATTTGGGCAAAGCAGGGCAGCACTACCTTTCCCACTCTAAGGTCAGGCCAGCAAGCAAGAGCTGCCTGGGCAGCAGTTCCAGGGTGGCATTTGTGTCACAGCACCACTTGTTCCCATCTGTCAGGTGTCACTTTGCGGCAGCAATGCAGAAGGAGGGGGGCCAGGGCATAAAGGGCATCCCGGGGTGGCAGGCCCAGGGCAAGCATTCCAGCTGGTCAAGTGGGCTGGAGCAACAAGGACACATTGATGGGGAGAGGGGCCATGCATGAGCATGAGAGAGGTGTGGGTGTGGGACCGAGCTGTCCTACTCTCCTCTTTCTGGCCCCAGGACAGCTCTGCCAGGGAGGGGGCCAGGAGAGCCCCCCTGCCCTCCAGAACCATGCAACAGGGCTTTGTTTGGTTTGCTCCCTCAGGACAGAGCTGCACTAGGCCTGACCTGTGGCCTGCAGTGTTGGTTGCAAGCCCTGCACAGTACCGAGGTGCTGGGAGATTTTGTTTCAGTGGCAGGAGTAGCTTGTACTGCTGGGAGGTGCTGACCTTGGTGTACCCAAATCCTCCCACCACCGGGAAAAGTCAGGCGGGCAGCCGGCTGAGCCTGTTGTGGTCTCCATCATGGGCATCCCAATACCTTGGGACCCCCCACCGCGTGATCCAGCAGACTTGGGGGTCATGTCCCAGCAGACCAGGCTCACAGGGGCTCTGCCACAGCACACTGGGTTCAGCACAGCTCGGCAGGGCTGGCAGCAGCACCATGCACCATGCTTGTCCCTGCCTGCTCCTGCAAGACCCAGCTCCCTCCAGGAGGATATTCCCAACATTCTCTGAAGCACAAGAGAGCCCTGCTCAGCCCCTCCAGCCCCTTGGAAGGGAACCATTTGCCCGTGACCACAAGGGGGCTGGCACAGCTGAGCCAGTCTGGTGATGCCAACATCAGCTTCTCAGGAGCCTGTCCTCTGGGTTCCCTGAGGATTCTCCAGCACTACCCATCTGCTAGGGCAGGCACTTGGCTCTGCATAGGCAGAACTAGGTGTCCCAAAGTCAGGCAGGGATGACAGCATGGCCCTATGGGGAAAAGGCTGGCCAGGATTTTTTCCCAGCTTTGAACTGTAAAGGTGAGGAAGAGGTTGGAGCTGAAGGAAGCTGCACGGGTCTGCCCTGATCCCAGCATCATGCCCCCTCCCTCCAGCATCACACTTTCCCTTCCTAGTGAGACATGGCCTGATCCTGGATGGTCTCTGCTGGGACCTGACACCACCTCCCTGACCACTGCCCAGCACAAAGAGGGTTAAAGCTGGCTCTGTGCTTTGGAGGAGCACCGTGAAATGCATGGGACCAAAGGGCTTGGGACATATGTTGTCAGAGCCCGGCAGCTGTGTGTGTGCCCAGGGGACGTGACCTTGCATGGGTCCGTGTGCTTTATGTGGACTGCCAAGGCGAGTGAGGCTTTAGGTGGATCCTGCCCTTGGGAAGGACTGAGAACCTCTTGGTAGAGGGCAGAGAATCACAGAACTCTTTAGGTTGGGAAAGACTTCTGAGATCATCATCTCCAACTTTACCCCAGGGTGTGTGTTGGGGAAGAGGGCTGGAGAGGCGAGAGAGGCTACAACCCATCCCGATGCTTTGCAAATGAGCTCTGAGTTATATTTATCCAGGTGCTGCACATGGCTGGCTTTGGGACAGGAGATCATCCTCTGTCTGTGTGCTGAGTTCTATATATATATATATATATTTGAGGGGGCTTCTGCTGCAGAATGACTCTGGCGGCAGAGAAGAAACTCTGGGCCCTCCAGACTCCAGGATCAGGGTGGGATCCAGTCCTTGCCAGCCCCACCTTCAATTCCCTGGGGATGGCAGCTGGATTGGCAGAGGGTGGCAAATGCCATGGGGCAGGACAAGACATTTCCATGTCCTTAAGTGAGACCATCACAGTGATAATGTCTGTGAAATGGAGCAGGACTGCTCTGGGTGGTTTGGAGGCAGGGGATGGTCTCACCTTGTCCCCAAGGGTTGGCACGAGTGAGGTGAGGGCTGGCTGCTGAGGTCGGGCACACATAGAGCCACGGCAGCGCCACAGGTGTACATCCTGCCAGCAACCGATTGTCTTTCATATTGTTATTGTTCTGAAATGTCAGGGACAGCAGGGTTTCAGCAAAGGTCCCTGATTTGAAATGCCCGGGATTCCTTGCAAAGGCCAGCCGAGGTATTAATAACCGTCTCTGCTGAAGCTGTGCCGCCCTGCATGTCCTTGCCTGACCTCCTGCGGGTGCTGGCTCATGCGCCAGCAGAGCACAGCTCGTCTGTCCCCGGTCCCCACCGGATCTGTTCGGGCTTCGCACCCCCAACGGGGTCCAGCTCTGCCTCGGACAGTGTGGGACTGCTGGGGCTCTTGCTGGGGCTCCCCCCAGCCATTCGGCTGGGCAGGGGCACACCAGGACCTGAGAAAGGGACCAGTGAAGGGGTTCCATAAACAAGGCTTATTCTGGGCTGTAAGAGCAGATTTGGGTAGCGTGGGGTGCGCTGCACAGCTCTCGCAGCTCCCCTGCCTCCGTCCTCATTACATAACGAGCTGCCTCCCAATTAGCGAGTGGGCACTCCCGCATGCCGCAGGGCAGCAGCTGCCAGCGCCCAGCGGGGCTCCGGAGCGCCCGCTCCTGCCTGAAAAGGGGCCTGGGATTGTTTTTGGAGGATGCCAGAGGCCCTGCTTTGGGGTTCCTCTCTCGGTCTGGGGATCCCTGCAAAGCTGGGTGAGGGGCTGGGGGAGGCAGAACCCCGGCTGGCAGCCCCCTGCCCACCTGCTGGGGCGTTCAAGGGCACTGCGTGGCCCTCGTGCTGCGGAGGGTCCCTTCAGTGTCTCAACCACCTATGCTCTATCCCCACCCCCCTGAAACTGGAGCAGAAAAGGGCAGCCGGGATCTGGGGGTGATCCAGCTGGGGCTGTCCGGGATGACACAGTGAGCTAAGAAGCAAGGACAGCTCTGGAGTTCAGAGCCACGACTGGCAGGAGACCTGGGGCAGGGCGCAGGTAGCCATGAGGCAATAACAGCGAGCTCAGTGACAGGACTCCAGCCCTGGCCCGTGAGTGTGAAATGCTTTGCTCTGGGGACAGATTTGTGGATTAAAGATCTGCCAAGGTTTCAGCCTGCCATCCTCCCTGGGGCTGGGCATCCCTGGTCCATGGGAGCAGGTAGCATGGTGGGGGTTAGCTGCACTCCCCCAACAGCCAGGCACGATGTTCAGAGAAAGCTGCAGGGTTTTCACTGAGCTGTGCCATACCTGGCCCCCTCACCTCAGCGTTCGGCAGCTGTGGGACCCTTTGTGGGGAGCAGTGAGGTGCAAGGGTGCCCCACGGCCCCTGGCAGGGCACCCACTGGGGTGCCTGCACTGGGTTGGCGGCAGCATGGGGCTGGTGTTGACAAACACCAGCAAGGTGGGATGTTTGGCCACATGATCCAGGGCTGGTAACAACCAAATGAGCCATTTTTCCTCTTCCTCTCCTACACCAGCATGCCTGGGGAAGCCATGACTTTGTGGGCTTCCTACATGGTGAGATGGACTTGGCTGGAACTGGGTCCTCTCTGACCTCCCCTCCTCACACTACTGCTGGGAGGCAACTGCTGCTAGGGGCACAGGAGGAAGAAGAGGGTCTGGTGACAGAGTTAAAGAAAAATTGCAGCTCTCAGCAGGCTGGCTGGAGGGTGTGCACTCGCATGCTAGAAAAAAAACAGAACTGGGAGTACAGCCAAGTACCTTTATCGGAGGAAGCAGGCAGCCCCACAGCTGGACACAGGAGCCTGCCAGGGTTCCCTCCACCACCCCACACTGCCTCCAGCCTGACAGGTTGGAGGAGTCTCCACACCACAATCTCTGCTCATGCCTGCTGCCTTGCGAGGTGGGTCACCTGTGTCCCCTGCCCATGGACACAGAGCTCACTCTGCCTCCACTGGGCATGAAGGGAAGGAGGACATGTTCCCTGTCAGCCTTCCCAAGGGTAGGTTCCCCTCCAGCCTTCCCTCACTGAAACCCTCCCTGGGCTTCTCCAGCATGGCAGAGTCCACCACCTCTGTGCGGGCCACACATGACTCTGGTGTCCCCTGGCTTGGGACTGGGACCAGGCAAGGCCAGCAGCACCGGCTCTGCAGGCAGGGGGTGCATCCCTACCCAGGCATTTCCAGGTGTGCCCAGGCTGCTCTGGAGCAGCACATGCCCTGGGTTGGGGGATTTATGACCCCTCCAAGGCTCTGATGGGCATGACCTGGGTCCCCATGTCACAGGGCTCCTGGCTGCATGGGGCTTCTGCATGTCCCACGCAGCTCCTGGAAGGCACCAGCTGAGCCCGGGGTAGTGCCAGGCCTCAGGGAGCAGCTCAGCCAGGGAACCTCCAGGAGGAGGAAACCAAGATCTGGACAACTGGTGTGCTCTGGCAGTGCTAGGCCCGCAGCCCTTGGGACTGGCACAGCAGTCCCACGCCAGTGCCACAGGGCAGGCAGTTGCTGCTCAGGATGCTGGCATTGGCGTGGCAGATGACCCAGCTGCCTGCTTGCCTGTGGGTAGCCCCTGGCATTACCTCTCCTTTCCCAGAACCAGGATAGAGCTGCTGGACAAGACCTGGAGCTCCTCAGTCCTGTCCCACACACAGCCCTTCCTGTCGCAGGCTCCCACAGGCCCCAGCCATTACCAGTGTCCCCAGCCACACTTCCCTGTGTTCCTGCAGGGCACAGCTAGGATGCCCTGGCACTGGCATCCCCAATCCCTTGGCTGGCACCATCACAGTTGCAGGAGTTTGGGCTGTGACAGGCAGAGTTTTCTTAGCTGTGTGTTTGCAAGCAGTAGCTTTTCCTCTCTCACTCTGCTCTGACCCTTGGAGCTGGAGATCTGGCTCTGCAGAGCAGCCTGGGCAGCCTTGGCTCTGCGCCTTTCCCAGTTTGCTCTCCAGTGTCTCTCAGGCCAGGCTATAAACATTTCCCACGCCTCAGACCCTCTGAACGGCCTTCCTCCCATTGAGCTGAGTCCTTGGGAGAGAGCAAGCCAGGAACGCTGCCACAGAGCCATGAGCACAGCCTGGAGCAGGGGGAGAGCCAAGTCTGGGGAGCCAGGGCTGCTCCTGAAGCCCCAACCACCCCTCTGGCTCCATCGGCCACTGCCAGGACAGAAGCATCCTGGTGTGTGGCACTGCAATGCCTGGTGCAGGTCCAACACACAGGGCTCAGTCCAACAGCACGTCTTGTCCCCTGGGCTGTGGAGAGAGGGCATGTCCCCTCACCCACAGCACTGTGCAGGTGTGGGATGCCAGGCAGCGAGAGATAATCCCCTCGTCCTGCTCCCTATCTCCCCTTGCTCCAGCCTGGCAGAGCCCTGTGGGGGCTGCAGAACTCCAGGTGCCATTGCTGAGGAGGGTGTTGTCACTTAATGTCACCCAGTAGGGAGGCTAGCATCTGCTGGGCTGACGCACAGGCTGTGTAAGGGCTGAGGGGCTGCTGGCAGCTTTGGGGTGTCCTGCAGGGCCACTGCTGGGGTGATATCATCATTGGCTGGTATCACCACCTCATCTCACTGCTTGATGACAGACACGGGTGTTTTTTTTTCCTCAGAGAGAGCAACAATTTGTGTCACAATTAGCCTGTATTGTGGCTGCTATCGCTGTTACCAAAATAACCAGAGGCACGAGCTGGGCCCAGCCTGAGGAACCTCCTGTCACTGTGTGTAGATACAGGAGCTGCCATGCTGCTGCCTCGGGGATGCAGTTGACAGCACCAGCCCCTCTCGCCCAGCCTGCTCCAAGCGCCCATCACTGCCATGGCACCCTACTCTTTAGGAAGAGCAAAGTGATGTGTTGCCCACCCTGCTCTGCTTGGAGGACCAGGAGCAGGTGGTGGGAGAGGAGGCAGCTGCCAGCAGCCTGGCAAGGCCAGAGCTGTGGTGTGCTAGGAAAGGGCCCCCCCACCACTTGGGGTGCAGCTGGAGTCCCATATAGGACCCTGCTGCTGTGGGGGCATTGGGGCAGCTCAGAGGGGCTTCTAGGGAGAGCTGGCACAAAGGAGGATCCAGCAGGCACTGGGAGCTGCTGCTCCCACTGTGGAGGTGCCAGCAGGGCTGCAGGTGACGCCCGTGGGCTGGGGGTGCCCTCCCGCTATGCAGGGGCACGCAGAGCTGCCCTGCACCCTGCCACTGACATCAGGGGTGCTGGTAGCGCTCATGCCTCCACACCCAGAACAGCGGCATTCGTTTGGCACAGAGAGTATGTGTCACAGAGGCATTCAGGTTGGAAAAGACCCCCAAGATCATCAGCTCTAGGTACTAAACTAACGTGCTTTCACATGTGTGTGTGAGCAGGGCACACCCATGTGCAGGGTGTGCCCCATGTGCAGGGCACACGCTCGTGTGGGCTGCAAACACACGTGTGTATGCAGGGGGCGTGGGCGTGTGGGTGTGCTGTGTGTGCATGCATGTGTGCCGGCAGGACTTGCTCAGAGGGGCTGCAAGGTGTGCCGCGGGTGTGTGCACCAGCGACACGTTCAGGAGCCCCATCCCAACGTGAGGGCGTGGGGCTGTGAGGGGGCTGCAGCCCCCTGCCCAGCCTGACCTGCCCTGGCCACAGGCTACATAGGGATATTGAGTGCCAGGAAAGAAACTTCTGTTTCTTCGTCCCTCCAGAGCATCCCTCGCTGTGGCCTCTCGAAAGCCGACAGCATTCTGTCCAGCCTCAGAGTAAGGAGCCCATGCCCAGAGCAGCGATGTGGGCACGGCTGGGTGGAAAGATCCAGGGGGACTGCAGGGAAATCAGTGACTTAACTCCAGTTTATTTTTGCAATAGACCCAGCTCCATGGGGAAAATATTGGAGGTGGCAGAGCTGAAGCAATCTGCCCCCAAAGCATTTTCCATCTTCAGTCCAGCAGCTGCAGAAATCTTTGGTTTTTTCCTCAGTCCTTGGTGCCTGAGTGCTGCATCAAAAAGGTACCAGGCAGGGACCGGGAACCTCAAGCTGTGAGACAAGGACTGCGAGCCAAGCTCTGGTCTGCCCTTTTGGGAGCCCTTGGTCCCTGCAACTAATGATTTAGGGCTTCCTTTGGGAAGGAGGCTGAGCCTGGACTCGGGGGGCCAGATCACAGGAGGTGGAAAAACAGGCACAGCTGCCAGGGCTGGGGGCAGGCTGGGGTCTGCCCACCCCATCTCCCTGCTGCTGACACCCTTCTGCAGAAGACAGAAGGGGGAACAACCTTCCCATCTCTCTCCCCATCTCTCCTGCCTTCTCCACAGTGAAACCAGCACGCTTCATGAGCTGCAGTGGGAAACTGAGTCAAGGGACCCCTGGTGTGGGTGGTCTGGACTTGCCCCAGCAAGAGGACAAAGCTGTGTCCCAGGGGCTGCCACCAAGCCCACCACCAGCCACTCTGGGGACAAGTGCACACAGAGGCCTTTCATCTCCCCAGGGAGGGGGACACCCGTGCAGCTCGGGATGGCACGCTGGCCATCAGCCTTGAAAGGGCCAATTGAGTACAGCTGAGGTCATCCCCCAGCATGTTTACCCTGTGGCTGGAGCCCCTGGATGCAGCAAACACCCAGGCTGTCTCTGCCATTGCAAGCTGGGGGGACGCAGCCGCAGGCAGAGCCAGCATCACCCCTGGGAACAGAGGGGCTGGGACGGGGTACGGGGTGGCATGGCCTTCCAGCCACCGTACTCCCCGAGCCTCTTCAGAAGGAGGGACTGGTAAGTAGGGCCTGGTGTGGGTGAGGGGGGGAGCACAGGCCAGCCCCAGGGCTTGGGGGACAGACCTCTGCCTACTCTCTGCAGTGCCAGCACCCTGCTCAGCCCCTGCTCAGTAACGCTGCATGGGCTGGAGTAGTGCTGACACAGGGGGATGTGCATCATCCCCCCCACAGGTCCGAGATGGGCCCACCAGGGAGAAAATGCTTTCTCACATCCCCACATCAAACCCACATGTCCTGGGGCACCCATGCCCGGCTGTGGTCCACAGGCAGCACAGCATCTTCACCCTGCCCTGGGAGGGGGTTGCAACTTGTGGAGAGCTGCCCGGCTACATCTTGCTCCCAGCAGCAGCTGTGCTGCACTGTGCCTCAGTTTCCCTTTCTGATGGGGAAATTCCACTCTGCTCCCCCTCCCCACTCGAGGAAGGGGCACAGCAGCACACCCACTGGTCAGGGCTCCTTGGCCTCTCCCAACAGCCAAGTGCCAGGCACATTCAGTACGCCCTGGATCGGGATGTTCAGTGTCCTTCGCAGCATTGGACACTATTCCGTGTGTGGGCTCTGCCATCCAGCATCAGCCTTGCCATGGCCAGCAGGGGTGATGAGCCCCCGGGGTCAGGGGCAGCAGGCAGCCCCTGAGCACAATTCCCCCAGGCCCAGATCCAGCGGCCAAGGGCAGTGGGGGCGGCATCGGGTGCCACCCCAGCCCACGGGATGCGGGGGGCGTTTTAGGGGCCCTGCTTCCACCCCTCGGAGGAGACCCACTTGCTCTTTGTGTAAGTCGCTCTGTGGACGCGGGGAGGACCCGTCGTGACCCCGGGGCTTGCACACGCGTGTGCACACACGGATGCCGCGCTACACAAGCACGGGCAGACCCAGCCCAGCCCCTGCAGTGCCGCCCGTGCCCGCGGGGGGGCCCCCCCGCCCGCCGCCGCCCGGTGCGGATTATGCAACGGCGGGTGGGGCCGCCCGCGGGGTTCTGTATTCCGGCTTTCTTCGGCACCCTAGGGTCGTTGTTCTGCACCCCGAGGGTGTGGTTGTTCTCTACTCCTGGTTTGTTCTGTACCCCGGGACTGCTCTGCAGCCCAGGGGTGGTGGTGTTTAGTGCTCCTGAGTTTGTTCCGGACCCCAGGTTTGGACTGCATCCCGCGGTTGTTGTTCTGCACCAAGGGTGTGTTCTGTACCCCGAATTTGTTCTGCACCACAAGGTCATTGTTCTGCGCCCTAGATTTGTTGTTCTGAACCCCGGGTTGGTTCTGCACCTTGGGGTTGTTTTGCTCTGTATCCCGAGTTCGTTGTGTACCTCCACTTTGTTCTGTACCCGGGGGGATGTTTGCACCCCGAGAGTGCTGTTCTGTACCCCGGGTTTGTTCTGCACCCCGCAGCTGTTCTGCAACCTCGGAGCGTGTTCTGTACCCTGGGTTGGTTCTGCACCCCGGGTTTGCTCTGCACGCAGGTTTTCGTTTCCCCTCCTGGGGTTGTTTTTTACGGCTGGGTTGTTTTTCCGCTCTCGTTTCTGTTGTTTGTCACTCCTGTTTCTGTTTGTTTTGCACCCCCGTTTCTGTTATGCGCCCCGGTTTTTTTAGCAGCCCGTTTCTGTTTTTCACTCCCGTTTCTATTTTGCACCCCGTATTCTATTTTGAATGCCCATGGCTCCCTTTTCCCTCCTGCCCCCCCTTCACAGTCGCGGGGCCTCACTGTGAGGGACCTGAAGGCTGCACCTCCAAGTGCAGACCGGGTTCACCTCTTCTCCCAGCCCCCAAGCAGGTGCGTGTGTCCCCCCCACCGAACCTCCATCCTGGGTGCCCAGGAGCACAGGAAGGGGATGCTGGGGCGTGNTTCGGGGGAACAGCGTGCCGCACCGGGGGGCAGTACCGGGGGCAGTGTGCTACACTGGGGGCAGTACCGGGGGGGCAGTACCAGGGGCAGTGTGGTGCACCGGGG
>VZRO01007843.1:18945-46446 GCA_013397915.1 Daphoenositta chrysoptera
GTACCGGAGGCAGTACCGGGGGGGTAGTACCGGGGGTAGTACCGGCGCAGCCCCCGGCGCGGCGCTGCGGGGTGGTGGGCGGTTCTGGCCGCGTTCGCCCCTCCCGGCAGGGCGGGCACCGCCTACATAAGCGGGGGCGGCCTGGGGGCCCCCGCAGTGCGTTTTGCTCCGTCTGTGAGTGTGTGCGTTCCTGCGCCCGCAGCCATGAGCACCGGCATGTACCAATCTCCCATGGAGGTGGCTGTCTACCAGCTCCACAACTTCTCCATCTCCTTCTTCTCCTCCCTTCTCGGGGGGGATGTGGTCTCCGTGAAGCTCGACAACAGGTAGGGGCAGCCCCGGTGCGCCGTGTAGCCCCCGCCATTCGCCGCAGAGATCCGGGGGAAGGGGCGTCCCGGTGCCCGGGGGGGCCCGCTGCGAACCCCGATTGATGAGGTGGGGTGGCGTTCCTGCTCCGGGACTGGAGGGCACATGCGACCGGTGCCTGGACTCGTGAATTCCCTTCTGGAGGGGGACGCCCTGATGCGCTGGTGGGGGGAGGTTTCGCGGTGCACGGACCCCTGTGGAAAGGAGGTGTTCTGGGCTGACCCCCGGCCTCTCCGCTCTCTTGCAGTGCCTCCGGAGCCAGCGTGGTGGCCATCGACAACAAAATCGAGCAGGCGATGGTGAGCTGCAGCGCTGCCCCCCTCCCCCGCAACTTCCCCCGTCACCACGCGGGTGCTATGCCTGGGGTGGGTGTCCCGCTCCCGGGTGGGTGCTCTGCTCGCCGCGGGGGGTCCCTCTGACCACGGGGGTCCCCACTCCCCATGCCGCTGCTCTTGGCAGAGCTGCTCTTTGTCTGCGACCGCCGCGAAGCTCATTGGCTCCAGCCACTCCGCAGTGCGCAGGGAGTGAGGGTGGACATGGAGGGGGACTTTGGGGGTCTGGGGTTGACCGAGCCGGGTTCCCTGGTTGCTTGGGAACTCCAGCCCCCCAAACCCCGGGGCAGGGGAGGGAGCTGGAGAGTGCTTCTGGATGCTGAGAGACCGGAGAGATGGCAGCTGAGGGAGCTGTACGGGGTGAGCACTAAGCCCTGGCCAAGGTTCCAAGGTTGGGGTGGGGAGGGATAGTCCTTGGGAAAAGCTTCTGCAGCGTTTGGCACTTTGCCCAGCACTTGGGAAAGAGAGGGAGCAACCCCCAGGGCATTACTCTCAATTCATCGGTCTCTTCCATGGCCTTTTGCAGGATCTTGTGAAAAATCATCTGATGTATGCTGTGCGGGAGGAGGTGGAGGTCCTGAAAGAGCAAATCAAGGAACTGTTGGAGAAAAACTCCCAGCTGGAGCGTGAGAACAGCCTCCTGAAGACCCTGGCCAGCCCTGAGCAGCTGGAGAAGTTCCAGTCCCGGCTCCCAGCAGAGGTGCTGTGCCCTGAGGAGCAGAGCCCCGGGGTGGCTGCCCCAGCCCAGCACTCCGGGGGCTCTGCGGTGTAAGGTGGCTCTGTCCTCGGGGTGGGCAGAGCCACAGAACTCTTTCTACTTAATCTCCTGCAAAATCGTTTTCACCTTCATCTCACACGAAGGACTGCCAGACCCTGGCACTGAGCCGTGCCCCTCGGGCAGCCCTGGCCAGCCCGCAGAGCCAGTGGCCAACTCCTTCATGAGGATGCTCTTCTGCAAGGAAGACAGGGGCAGCTGACCCCTCTCCCCATCCAACTGCCCACCAGGTGCCAGGAGGAGATCTTTGGTACCTGTCCCGGGCTCTGCTATAGAGCAGAGCTGGGCAATCTTTGGCACCATGATGGTAACCTGCGGTTGGAAGGAGCGCACGCCAAGCCCCAGGCCATGGTTGCATTCTGCAGGGGGGTGTCTCTTTCTGGCAAAGCCTGACATTGGAGGGAGACCGATGTTTAGTGAGCAAAGCAGATATGTCCCGCAAGCCACCGAGGAGCCTGCTGGAACCCGACCCAGACTGAGCAGCACCAGGGGTGGCAGCTGCAGCGTAGTCCATGGCTGAACATGCAGCCATGTGGGGATTACAAGGAAAAAAAGCTTGTTTTGTTAGTTGGGGCGTCTTCTGTAGCTGTATCTGTGTATAAACGTGCGCATGAGAGGTGCCTCTGAGGCTGTGGGGTGCCTGCTCTGGCCAGCCGTGCCCATCTGAACAGCTGGGGCATTCAAAGGCAGACTGGAATGGTGAGCGGCTGTCAGTGGGTGGCCAACTACTGCGAGTGGCACCAAGGAGGGGACAGATTCACTCCTCTCTAGCATCCCACGTGACAAAACCATGCTGCAGCGCTGGGAGGATCTGGACTGACCGCTGGGCAGAGCCACAAGCCAGGTGGTGCTCTAACCCACTGGGGTGGAGGAGCCAGCCTGTGCTCCCCTCCATCCCTGGCCTGTTCTCTGGGACGTGACGGGACATTGCTTTTGATATCAGAAGCGGTGACACTGTTGTGTAAATCTAGATAGAAATGGCAATAAACTCTACTTTTTGTATATATCCTCACCCCAAGCTGTGTCTGTGGCTGGGAAGAGGGGGGAGAGTGATGGCACTGGGGAAAAGGATGGGACTTGCTGGGATGGGACCGGTGAGGATACTGGGCTGGTGCTGTTCCCCAGCTGGGAAAACCTGGCAGCTCCCCACCTTTGCAGGGTTCAGTCCCCTCTAGATGGCCCTGTCTGAGCCAAGATGGGTTTTTGGAGATGTGAGCAGGCAGCCCCTTCCCAGGGGCTAGGTGTATGGTAGGGAAAAGTGCTGTGAACCTGCAGGTCTCTGTCCCCTGTGTCACACCTGTGAGGGGCAGACTTGGGGGCACAAGCAGGAAGGAGGCTCTTCTCAGGCTGTATGGAGCTGTATGTACCCCCAGCTCTGCTCCTCCTCTGGTGTTTTTGTTCTCACAGCCATCATTGATAGTTTTGGTTTGGTTTTTTTTCATTTTGGGCCATCTCAAAACATGATGTGAGAGTAAGAGGATGGGTCATATGGACTGAACAGTGCTGGACAGGGGTGGAGGATGCCCCAACCCTGTTCTAGGGCACAGCCAGCTTTTGATTCAACCCCATGGGGTATGTGAGGGTGGGCAAAAAAACCCAAAATCCTCCATCTCTGGGGTTGCTGATGGTTACTACAGGTTAAAGCCTGGAGGTGTTTGTGCAGAGCCCCAGGCTGGCAGGATGTTTGAAGCAAGGCGCAGTATCCTTCCCCAGGATTTTCTACCGGGACACAACTCGTGGGCCATCTGGAGCCATCCCTGGGCTAGCAGTGCCTGGGGCCAGGGGAGCAGGTAGGTGGCCATACCCTGTTCTGCAGCAGCACAGCTCCACACGGTTTCAGGTCTCTGCCGTGGTGAGGGCAGCTCAGCCCCAGCCCTGTGTGAGTCATGGTAGAGTTGGGGGTGGTTGGCACCCTGGAAACACCGGGTAAACAGCAAAACACAGGCCATGGGGGCTTGAAATCATTATTGGGTGGCTTTCGTATCCCTGTCCTGTCCCAGCAACAGTGACCCCAGAGCAACCTTGCGCAGGCAGCCCTGCAAGTGCTCTAGTGCAAGGGCACATGCATGTGCCTCGTGAGTATGTGTGTGTGATGACTTTCCCTGTGTGTGTGTAAAGAGGTTCAGGCGCCCCTGCCACGTCCATACCCATCCCTCGTGCACACAGGCACTGCAGCAGCCTGTGGGACACACACACAGCAGACCCCCTATGCTGCCAGCCTCTCAGGCTGTTCCACAGGGCAGCTAGATCCAGCTGTGCTTGCGCTGGTCAGGTCACTACGGTGGGTGTTGGGGGTGCTGGGAAATGGTCCAGCCATCCTTCTGGCCCCTCTTGGCTGGGGAAGCTTTGGCCTGCAGCAATGAGCTCTGTGCCCCATTTGTTCTTACTGCACCCCTCAATCCAGCTGCATTCACGGGGTGCAGTGATGGTGTTGGGAGTCCTCTTTGCCACCTCTCCCCATCCTCTGTCCCCTCCCCACAGCCTTGGCGCTCTGCACAGCACAGAGGCACCCGGGGACAGGCAGTGGCAAAACACACTCATTGCAACCACTCGCCCCAAACCACTTGCTTCAGAGCTCAGCCTTCCTCCCACGGGTAGGCAGAGCCCTTCCCGTCCTGCAGTGTGGTGTGACACGGTGCCAGCCAATGGCACAGGGCAGCCCTTGCAGAGACCCCAGCTGCCCGCTGCCCCACGGTGCCCCAGGGGTTAACGCACACCCCAGCATCCCAAACCCCCTGGCACCCTGCACCCAGCCTCCCCTCGGCCACCAGTGTCCCCCAACCCAGCCCTGGATGCACCCCGAGTGGCTCAGCTCAGGGGCACGATAGAGGAAAGGGCTCAGGGATGCACGTTGCTGCAGAGGGTGGGAAGCCTGTGCAGGTGATACTTAGTGCAGCGAGCACAGGTGAGCAGCAGCCTGGGAGGGAGTTTGGAGCAGCATAGGGAGGGCAGCAGGATTTGAGGGTCTGCCCAAGGGTCAGGATATAGGGGAGACACCTCCAGCTCTGCATGTTCTCACTCCTTCACTGGGTTCTCCTGGGGAGATTCCACTCCAGCCAGGCAGAAGGGCCTTATGCAACATCCCTCCCTGCGCCTCAAACGCTGTGTGCTTCCCTGCTCCTCGAACCGAACACCATGTCCCAGCCCAGCCCAGCCCCGCGGGAGCCTTGCAGACAGATGCATGCGTGGGATTTTCCATGCAGTCCTTGGTGCCCAGCACCCCCGTGGGTACAGGTCAGCCCACTGCAGCTGCCCCGGGCCACTTGCAGGCCTGGGGACCCTCTCAGAAGGGGAAGCCATGCTGCACAGTGGAGGTTCCCACTGGAGAATGGCATAAGCCATGGTGCCAGCCCTAAGCAAGCCGCAGCTCAGTGCCATGGAGGTTGGTGCATGGTGAGAGCAAGAACCAGCTGGAGCCTACCCAGGCAGCCAGGGTGCTTGGGCTCTGTGTGCTGCAGCGTCCCAGGACACCTGCACAAGCATTCTATGAGCACTGGGACCTCCCCCACCGAGGCAGCTGGAGAGGGAGAGATGCAAACATGAGGATGCACCAACAACAAGGCAAGCACGCAGAGCCCATGCCCCAAGAACCCTGCAGCAGGGTGGGTAGGGTGCGCAGAGGGGATGCACCCCATTTGGGGTTGCACCTGGGCCCAGAGGCTGCTCAGAGCTGAGGGTCCTTGTCTAGCCTGTCTCCTTCCCCAAATCACCAACCCTTCTGCTGTGCCTCAGTCTCCCCTCTGTTCATGTCTCCCGGGAAGGGGGTTTTTCCAAGGGAGGGCTAGGCTGACACCCCAGCATGCAGTCCCAGCTGGGTAGGAGGTTTCAGGCCCCCACGGCAGGCAGGCCCAAGCCCAGGCAGAGAGAAGGGAGCTGTTCCCAGCACACGTACATGCCAGGAGCTGCTGGCAGGGCTGCCCACCACAGGCATATTGCAGCCGTGCCCTTTGCCAGCCCTGTCAGCCCACAGGCACCGGCACCTGTGGGGTACTGGCAGCACATCCCAAAACAGCACAGGCAGTCCTTGTGGAGTAGCTGTCGTTGTCCTGGTGCCACCTTTATATAACTGGTGCGCCAGCCCAGGCCTGTGCTCTCTGCTCAGGGCTGAGACAGCACCCAGCAGTGCCAGCTGCCCCCTCAGGCGTTTTGGCCCCATGAAAGGTCATGGGGCTGTCCCCCCCTCCCAGGACCACTGCCTGTCCCTGTGCCCCACAGCCCCCGTGGGATGGGGACCTGCCAGAGCGAGCCCAGCTGGCCACAGAGGGCAGGGGCTGCGTGTGCCCAGGGCTTGGTGTCAGGGTGGGGGACGGGGCAGGGCTGCTCGGATGGGTACACAGTGTTCCCTGGCGGTTTGTGTCCCCGGCACCCTGCCCTGACACCCAGCCACAGGCATTTGTTGGTATCAGGAAGTGAAAAAAACAGCAGGCAGTCACCTGGCAGCGAGACCGCAGCCTCCCCAGTGTGCTGGGTGCACACAGTGCACTGCACTCCTGCCGAGACCTCACTGCCACCAGCTGCCCTTGGCCCAGCATGTCTCCCTGCCGTGGGTACTGCTGGGGATGCCTAATGGCAGCAGCTGGCTCATTCTCTCAATCCTCAGGTATCCTGCCTGCATCCTCCTGTGCTGCAGGATGAGTTTTCCCATTGGGAAAAATAGAAATAATGCAATGGTTTGTGGCCTGTGGGCTGCAGCTGTGTCCCCAACCTGGTCAAATCCTGTGGGGGGAAAAACCTGTCAGCAGGGCCTGTTGCAATAGGACAAGGGGGACAGAGTTAGATTGGATATAGGGAAGGAGTTTTTTATGATGAGGATGGCGAGGCCCTGGCACAGGTTTCCCAGAGCAGCTGTGGCTGCCCCATCCCTAGAAGTCCTCAAGGCCAGGTTGGACAGGGCTTGGAGCAACCTGGGATAGTGGAAGGTGTCCCTGCCTGTGGCAGGAAGGTGGAAGAGATGACCTTTAGAGGCCTCTTCCTACCCAAACCATTCTGGGATTCTATGATTTGATGACTCTTTGGTCTGGCTGGGTCCAGCTGTCCCTGCAGGTCCCTGCCTGTGGCACAGGAGTGTCATGCTTCTGGGAGCCAGACATGCTGGCTGCCCTTTCATCCCCACCCAGCTGGAGAAAGGGGAGCCCAGTGAGGAGCCATCTGCCCACATTCTGCCATGGGTCAGCACACAGGGAGCCACAGCTTTGTACCCGTGGTGAGGTGGCTTTGTGTGTAATCCTCTGGATAGACACTCCCCAGGGCTGGGACAGCTGTGGGACCTGCTGTGGCAAAAGGACTTCAGCTTCCCAGGTAGAAACAAGGTCAAACAGCCCCATAGAGACAAGCTTAGAGGAGGAGAGAAGAGGGAAGGGGATGAAGTGTGTAGGATTGTGTTAGGGAAAAGCAGGAGATACTGTCAAATGACAGCACCAAAGCCAAAAGTTGCTGAGGCAGGTGGAAAACAGCTGGGTTATGCAGGATGGTGACAAGAATGCAAAACACACAAACAACCTGAGATGCTTCCTGCCTGTCCATGCCAGAGCCAGCGCGACAGCTCTTATGAGGTTAATGGGATCATTAGTGGCGATAAGGAGGCAGCTAAGCAGTAAAATGGTTCCTGAGAAAGTGAACTTCCTCATTCCAGCCAAGAAAGGGAGATTGGTTCAGAGCAAACAGCACCAGGATAAACAACTCAATTAGAAACAGCAAGTTCTCGAATCCAGACAAACAACCCAGACCCGGAAGGTTTCATGTGGGAAGAGCCACGCTTGGAGCAAACACTTCCCCATGGGACTGCCACTTAATGAATGAGCACTTGGCATTACAGAAGGTGCCAGGGATTAACTGGGATTTAGGGGCCTGGGGGACCTGGCCAATTTGCTTTAATTGATCATTATAAACAGCATAATCCCCAGGAAAATCAGTGTGGGAAATCCGGGCGCCAGGCTCCAGACTTTGCCGGGACTCACAAGAGGACACAAGTCAGGAAGGGGTTGTCTCCACTGGAGAAGGCTCTGCGAATGAGTGGCTTGTCTTGTACCTGACCCCCTGGGGCTGACCACGGCCTGTCCCAGTCCCCAGCTCCCTGCCTAGTGCCCTGCCTGCAGAGGCAGCTGCCCACACTGCCTGGCCCCCAGAACAGAGGGCAGAACAGAGGGACAAGGGTTGACCTGCACCCATGGCAAGGCTGACCTCTCCATCCTGTTCCTCCACATCCCACTGCCACTGGAGCCCAGGGCTGCCTGCAGGCCGTGCTGAGGCAGGGACAGGCAGCTGGTGACTTTGGTGTGAGTGGCATTGGGGGCAGCCCTGTGCCAGACTTACACCGTTTCCAGACACTGATATGGACATTTTCCCCTGAGCTCAGCACTCAGGTATTTGAGGTATATTTCCCTGGCATTTGAGGTCTCTCCTGCCAGCCTTCCCAGCCCAGTCAATGATTACCCAGGATGGAGGTTACCCAAGAGCCACCAGGACAGTAACAGAGCAGGAATGACATCCCGAAGCAAACACTGGCTGTGCTGGCCAGGGCAGGGTGCCAGGTCCCAACAATGTCTGCACAGCTTTTTGCTGGCACAGCCAAGGTGTGCGAGGCCACCCAGCTGGTGGTCTGCCGTAGCGGGAAAGACCAGAACCCCAGAAGGCCACAACCCCCTCCCTGCCCCTCCAAAATCAAGATCTCATCACCACTGTGGGTCAGCTGTGATGGCATCTCTGCTCCCATTGGAGACGCTGGCCCCTGCCACCAGAACAGGCCGCTGCACCGGACATCAGGGCCCTGGCAAGAGATCCCTCCAGCTGTTGTGCCTCACAGTGATCAAGTGTATTTGTTGTGTCTGAGCCTTTCTCTGCCCCACACGGCCCTGCCTGGGCCTGGCCTGCTGCAGCTGGCAGCTGTAACCCCGGTGGGGCTGGGGGTTGGCTTCATGGCAGGAGATCTCCCAGCTCTGTGATCACAAGCTGGAGTGATTTTTTGGTCTTTGCTTTTTGCTGTGCAGCCTCCCTGGCATTTCAGAGAAGGGGACCTCAGGTGAAGGGCTCACTGCAGCAGACACCAGGGGTACCCAGGGCTTGGAAGAGATAGCAAGAGGCGGGCTGCAAGAAGCCACTGCTCTCCTGGAGGATGGGTGGGCTCTGTACTTGCACAGTGCAAAGCAGCACAACACTTCCAGTCTTTCCCCTCCACCCCTGGAGAAACTTCCACCTCAACCTTCCCGCACTCTCCTCTCAGTCAATCCAGTAATTCTTCTGTGCCCACAGCAGAAGACACACTGGCAAAGTTAAAGATGGTCCTTGGCCACTTCTGAGCCAAACATAGGTAAACTTCCTGTCCCAAATGTCCTAGAGGCGTGAACTGGGACTCCTGACCTGCTGGGAGCATTCTGGTGCTCTGGAACATGGAACATCAGCATGGCTGCATTTTTAATGAGCAAACTCTGGTAGAAGTGTCATCACAGCAGAGCTGCTGCTGCTCCTGAAGAGCCCCGTGCTCCTCGGAGAAGCCCCCAAGGGTGCTTGAGCCAGGGTGATGCAGGAAGGTTTGTCTGTGGGTGCTGCAGGCCCTTGGCTGCCCTGGCCTCCTCTCCAACCGCCCCCCCCCCTCCCCCAACGTGAGCTGACCATGGGTGACAAAGGTGATGTGACATCAGGGGCATTGCAGCTGGGTTGGTGCCGCGGGGAGATGGTCCCACGATGGGAGGGCAGGCAGAGTCTGGCCACTGCCAGGCGTGGGGCCAGTGGCTGCAGCCTTGCCAGCAGCCTGTTATTCATTCTCCAGGAGGGAACCTTTGGACCGCAGAACATTCGAGGCTCAGGGAAGGTGGGAGCAAAGGCAGAGTCCAGGCTGGGCTCTGTCTGTCTGGCCTCCCTCAGTGAGGTGACAGCCAGGTTGAGAACGCCCGTGGGTGAATGCACTGCACAGGGGCTTGTGCAGGGCAAGTAGGTGTGAGCACAGGGCATGCAGAGCCTTGTCTCTGTCCCAGGAAGGTCCAAGCTGCAGTGCCATCCCATTTGGGTGTGAAGGGGCTCCATCATCCTAGGGACAGCTGCAGACAGAAGAGAGAGCAGGAGAGCTTGCCCTGGGTCTCTGCAGGCTCTCTCCATCCCAGCACTGACCTCACAGCAGCGTACCAGCCCCTGCGCTCTGGACTGTGCTCACGTGGCCACGGCAGCAGCCCCTGCCCTGTGCTTGGCAGCAAGAAGGGACCGTGGGCATGGCGGCTGCATGTCGGCCGCCGTGGCCTCCAGCTGGGACCAGCTTCCTCCCATGGAGGCTCCCAATTAAACCAATTTCTTGGATGGCTTCAGCGATGCAGGAGCTGGAGGCTTTGTAGTTGTGCGGCCTCTTGGGCCACCCCCAGGGTCTCCCTGTCCCCCCGAGGCCCTCCCCATCCCCGGGGCAGCACCTGCTCTCTTGTGTAACACATGGCCTGATCTCCTGGGGCAGCGCCTCCACTGGCCCTGCTGCTCTCCATAAGCCTTATTGGGAACATATCCCAGCAGGAGCTGAGTGCTGGGGATTGTCCTGGCCTCACCAGGCGCAAACAAGGCAGCACCATGCTGGGATGTGAGCCAGAAGCACCTCTAAAGCTGCCGCCTGGCCCAGGCCCCACTGGTGCCAGCCTGCTGTGCCCAGAAGCTGTGGCGCCAAGCAGAGCAGCACATCAAAGCCCTTCTTGCCTCAGCTCCCCACCACTCCGGCCAGGCACAGAGAGGGAATGTCACAGAATGGCAGGGAAGATGGGCAGCCAGGGCCAGGGCCCCCATGGGGCTGGGGCTGGGGCCAGGGAGACAGGTTCCTTCCTTCTCTGAGCACCCCCTTCCACTCGCCAGAGCTCAGTCCCAGCATGTAACAGGTACCCAGAGTGGCTGGGGGGAGCAGGGACAGGAAAACTGTAGGGGCCAAAGCAAGGCTCACAAGCACAGCCTGCACTGATGGCCAGGAGTGAGGGGAGCCTTGAGTGGGCTGAGCCGGTCACCCCAGGGCACAGGAGCTGCACTCCCACAAGCCCAAAACGGATGGACAGACAGCACAGTGGCAGGGACCTGTGCTGTCTAACAGGAGGATGCAGAAAACATCTGGGATGTGACTCCAGTGAGACAGACCCAAAGGTGTCCTGGGCTAGGTGGGACAGTGCTCGGACAAACACCAGGGTCCCTGTGTTGGCCAGTGGTGCAGGGGCAGCTCTGGGGGCATGTGAGACATGGGGACGGGCCACCTGGCAGAGAGAGCCCGTGTGGCAATCACAGTGGTGGTGCTGCTGCTGGCCCTGGTGTCACCAGCACTGTGACACAGTGCACTCACACAGCACTCTGTGAGCACAACACTGCACTCACACAGGGACACAAATTGAGCCCTGCACCCATGGCACTGACTCACACACAGACGCACGTGCTTTAAGGCACATGCCTGGCCCCATGCTCAATGGGACCAGAGCCTTATGGTCCCCCAGGCCTTTGGGGTGGCTGAAGGCTCAAGAGGTGCAGGAGACCCTACTGCAAGGAGCAAAGTGTGAGCAGTTTGGCTGCTGCAACCGCACTTTGGGAATTTGGGTCAAGTGGCAGACATGGGAAAAATCCTTGGTGCTGACACCATCCACAGTCTGGTCCCTCCACAGCCCAGGGGTTCAAGGACCAAGGGGACCCGGGCCAGGACCCAGGCAAAGAGCCTGAATGGCAAAGCACTGAGCAGCAGAGGCCGCAGGCTCCTCAGATGGGTAATTACTGTTACTGTTGTTATTATTGTAATTACAATAACAGCAACAGCTACTGCTGGCTGCCGTTGCATCACTGCTGGCATCATTGTCGTTGTCATTGCAGTGGGGAATGGACACCCCAGGGCAGGAAGTGCCTTAACCAATGCAGTCTGTCCCTCTCTGAGGACGTTCACAGCAGTCTGCCCCTCCCTCCAGGGGCCCACAGCCCGGGACTCTGCTCTATTGCCTGCAGGTGTCCGGAATGAAGAGGACAGATGGGTCTGGAGGCGAGTTGACAGCTCCAAAGCTCCCTGCTGATCCCAGGGCTGTGCCTCTTCCCCAGGTCAGTCCTTGCCAGGGACCGGCTCACTCTGTCCCCAGAGCCTGGCGTGTTGTCATTTGGGGTACAGCCAGAGCAGGTGTCACTGCTTAAAACTCTGCCACTGCCAGGGAGGATGCCCCACTCATGGGACAGGCCCACGTGGCTTTCCAGCTCTCCTCCCACCCCAGAAAATGCTACTATTAATGGAGGCATTGTTAGGGAATTAAGGGTTGGAGCAGCAAGCAGGTCTCGGCTGTGGGCTGCAGAGGGCTGGGGATTACCCTGGGACAGCAGTCTGGTGCCAGCACCTCTCCAGCCAGAGCTGGCGCTGCCGGAGAGCTAAGCCCAAAGTGCTGGAGCCCAGCCCAGCTGGCAGTGCCTGGGCTTTGCTCCTTCAGGAAGTCGGAGCAGGGATGCTGCCTACCTCTCTCCCTCCATGTCACCTGATCATTCTCAACCTGCAGGTCCTGGAGGGGTTCTGCTCCACAGCTGGAGTTCCCAGATCTACTAGGTAGTGAAACAAGGGTGCCAAAACTCCTTGGGTGGTGGAGCAGAGCCTGGGAGCCAATACCACCCAAAAGCCTACCAGCTGTCCTGGACAAAGGGAAACACTCCCCAGCTTCCCTGTTCACTCTTGTATAATTTCATACGTAGAGAAGCACCCAGCACTGACAACCTGCACCCAGCAAGGGCACCCATCCCTCCTGCTCTGCCCCCAGCTGCCTGCTTCCTTCAGGATGCCGTAGGGGAGCAGGGCTGCTCCTGTTTCTCACAGGGTTGAGCACCCCGAGAGCACCCTGCAGCATTTCTGGCAGCCCCAGCTGTGTCTTGCCATGTCCAATGCAGCTGTGACAGAGCTCACACCTCTCCTGCCGAATGCTGCTGTATCACTACACGGAGCGGAGGAAGGCCCTTCTCAGCCCAGGAGCAAATCCCTGTTTCAAGCCAGGTGTGGATTATGCTAAGGGGTTTGTGGCAGCAGCAGGTCTGCCTTCAGTCCATGCAGTCCTGTGTGGCTGCGGCATCCTAGGGCAAGGAGCACATGTGTGGGGGACATGTGACCACACACGGAGACCCTGTGCCTGGGCTGTGTGGGGCATCCCAGCAGTACTGAACCACTGAGGCTGTTACCTCTCAGAATTCCTGTATTGGGGAAACAGAGAAGGAACGTGTCATTTTAAGAGCTTTGACCTGGCTCTGCTCCCCTCTGTCTGCCCCCCACAAAAGCTCTGCTGGCAGGTGACCCACAGGCACTGTGGCAGAGCTGGCCAGGGCAGGGGCAAGGGTCACTCTGCGCACATGCTGGGCATGATTAGGCAGCCAGAGGCTGCTGCAAACAGCACTGCTGCAGCATGGGAATGCCACAATACTAATTAATCCAGGCATTGGCTTGGGGCCAGGATAGACCTTCCAGGGCTGCAGGAACTCAGGCAAGAAGACAAAAGGCCCCTCCAGGATGTGGGTGTCTAACCAGGGCCTGGATCTGGCAGCCAGTGTGCCCACCCTTGGGCTGCATCTGTGCCCCGTGGCTTGGGGTCACCAACTTCTGCCTAGGGCTGGAAGAACAAGCCCCTGCCCCCTGCCACCACCCTGGGGACATTTCAGCTCAGCCCCCGTGGCCAAGAGGGGCCAGCAGCTGTGCGTGGGAAGGTGAGAGGGCTTCATGGCCCAGAGAGAGCTTGGAGGTCTCTGGCCATCTGACCCCCACCCCAGCCACAGGCCAGTCACCACAGTATGCTCAGCCCCGTGGCATCCAGGAGCTGGGTGCCAGGAGCCAGGCAGAGTGTTCTGTATAAGCACATCTGGTCTCTGCCTGCTGCTCCCATCACAGTGACAAGTGGGCAGTAGGCCAGAAATGCCTTTCCCTTCCTACCTCTACAGGGCAGCAGGACAGACGGAGGTGGAAAGCTCATGGGAAAGGTCGAGGTAAGAAACCAAACCCTGAGGCTGGCCTGGTACCCCTGTTTCTAGCCCATCTCACTGCATCCCAGTCCTGGGATGGTCCCATCACTGGCAGGTTACGCTGCCAGGACTCAGCCTTCAGCCTCCTCCTCCTGCTCCCATGACCTTGCAAGTTGCCCTGCTCAGCCTGGCTCTGCTCACCAGCTCTCACACCTTCTGCCACCAGCTGTGACCAGCACACAGCAACCTCCTCCAGGGCATTTCCTAGAGCTGGGTCCACAGCCCCCAAAATCCACTTCACCTGAATCCCCCTCATCCTGTCCAGATGTCTTGGTGAGAGACCATGTGGAAATGGGGAACACATGTCCCCACATGTACTGACCAAGGCACCTGGGCAGGCTGAGGAAGAAGTTGAAGGGGCTTTCCAGCCCAAACCACCTCCAGGAAGGATCAACTCCCAGACACATCAAATAAAAAACATTTTCCTCCTGTTTCAAGCTTAATTTTTGCATCAGGCAGGATTGATTATTTCTAATTAACTGTAAACCTGGAAAGAGGCACCATGATTCTATGCACTGTTTCTTTTGGGAATCTCCCAATTTTCAGGTCTAACAGATCCCACAGATGATGCCTCATTGGCATGGAAGGAGTCTGGTGGGGAGGGCCCCTGGGCTGAAAGCCGAGATGTGCTGTGCCCTGTATTTTTAGAAGCTGGAGACAGCCAGCTGGATCCCACTCCAGACCCACTCCTACCTTGCTCTGACCCTGTGAACTCTGGGTCTCCAGGTCGAGGTGCCTTAGGACACCCAAAAAGCTTCTGTCTCCAGCAGTGTTGTACTGCTGCTGAATACAGTCATGCAGAATAGGACTTATTTTTTTATTTAAACTGGTTTCTTTAGGTGTTTGCCATAGAGGTAACATTCCCATGTCTGTCATATCCTTCCCTGGACAGAGAGCAGATTTGGAAGGTGCCACTGGTGTTGCGGGGGCTGACGCACACCACATGCCTGGGGCTGTGTGCGGCAGCAACGCTGGCAGGACTGGGCTGTCCTGGTTTGTGCCCAGCTGGGCATGTTATGGCCACGGGATGACAGAGAGCCTCAAGCCTCTGGCTGTCCCACTGACGACTCTGTTTGGGTGCGTCCCGGGAAGGGCTGCTGCATCCTCACTGCAGGGTCCTGTGGAACCCCGCTGTGCCCAGGCACCCCAGCACTGCTGCAGCCCCTTCCGTGCCTGGCCCGCCAAGCTCTGGCCCACGGAGCAGCTGCTGCTCGGCCATGACCATGTTTGGGTGTTTTTGAGCCTGTGGATGACTCAGATCTCTGTTCCCGGGACTTGTTTACCGAGATGGGTGGGAGCAGTAGGAGCATGAGGCCGGCGGTGTGGCAGCCGCGCGCTGCCCAGTGTGCCCCGCGTGCAGCTGCCTCTGCCACCGCTGCTGTCCTCGTGCCGGGCCTGCTGAGGGACAGCTTCTACTTTTGGAGTGGGAGGTCGCTGGCCCCCGCCGAGCACAGGGAACCCTGGGGAGGGATGTGCCCAGGCTCACACGGAGAGGCAGAAACAGACGCGGGCGTGTTGCTCGGAAGCGGGTCATTCCAGGCTGTTTTACCCCGTCCTTGCAGGATCAGCCCAGCAGTTCCTTTCGCCCTTACTGAATGCTGAAGCTGTGCAGCCCCTTGCCAGTGCATGGCTGTGCCCCCGCCCCGCTGCCAGCTCTCCCAGCTGGCGAATGGCACCGTCCCCACACATGCCTGCCTGGTGGAGCCAGGGGGTTTCTCGGAAAACAACCCACTTCTTGGCCTGCCTGAAATAGCAGCTCAGAAAACACAGTACAGAAATCCCCAGGGCTGAGCAACGAGTAGCTGCTCTCCAGCAGATGATCCCACAGCCCTTGCACCAGGGAGGTATTCCCGGGCGGCTGGGGAGCCTCCCCAGCATCCCCCCAGCTCCCCACCACGTTGCACAGCCACGGGCATCTTCCCAGCTGTCCTGGCCACGACAGCTCCCGGGTTCTCCTTCGGTTGCTCTCTACGGACATCCCAGGACTCCCCTCCACCCTGCCCCGNAGGAACCAAAACCTGTCACTTCCGCCTGCCCACGGCGTCTCAAAGCACGGCCCAAAATAGCTCAAAAAGCCCTAAAATATCGCTGCCCACTCAGCCCAGCTAGTACCCCTAGGAAGCCGTAGGAGTGTGTGCAAGGCTAGGGGTGAGCAAGCAGAGGGACCGGCCCAAAAACGTACATCCCATGGGATCATCATTTCCCCAGGCGTGCAGAAAAACAGCTGTTGCTCTGGCGACAGCTCAGCGCTTGCTGCTTCCTCCCACAAAATCGGGTGACACGACGTCATCAGCCGGCCGGCCGGCGGTGAGCGTCGCCAAGGCCGTGACTCAGAGCTGGCCACCGGCCCCGGCCCCGCCCGGCCCCGACCTCCACTTCCCCTTCTCACCAAGCCTAGGCATCTCTGGCTTTCGTAGAGCACCCGTCAGGCAGCAGGACGTGGAGCCTGGGTGACGATTAGCACGTTCAGGCTCGGAGATGCGGTGTCCCTATCTCTCTAGCCCGGTTCTGGATTAGCCAGTACCTCCCCCGGCGTGTCCCCACTATGCGAGTGACAGTAACTCAGGCAGAGCCACCTCTGCATAGGCTCCCTCTGCCTCTTTCCCTTTCCATCCTGGGCATACCAGGGCATCCAGCAAGGACCAGGACGCTGCTGCCCTGAAGCATCCCATTCACAAGTGAAATGTTTCCCAGTGCCCTCAGGTTAATCCTGATTCACTGCCAAACCATCCAGGGGAGATGCCAAGCTGGAGGCATCCAGGGTTCACGAGCCAGGGGAGTGGGCTCAGGAGAGTGGGTTTGGGGGAAGCGAGGTACAAAAAGTGCCTCCCAAGGATCAGCCATCCTGAAATGCTCACAGCATCTCCAGAGAATGTGAATCCCCCTTTGTTAAACTTAGATTACATAAAACTCCCTGTTTCGAGTTGTCTCTCCCCAGCTCTGCTCCACTAGCAGACTCCCCATCTCCCCAAGCTCCAGCACCAGGCCGTCTCCAGGCTGGGCTGTCCCCACATCTCCTTTGCAGAGCTGGATGCACAGGAGCACTCCTGGGAGAGTCTCCCCCATGGCCAGGGACCCCAGAGTGTGTGTCTCTGCTCGACCCAGCACACAGACCCAGAACCCGCTGAAGGTGCTTTAAAACTGATCTGTTCTTGAACAGGGGAATCCTGGGGGAGGTAAGACCAGAGCTGTTCTGTGATGCTTTTCAGGAGGAGTTTTCTTGAGAAGGCAGAGAAAAGGCCCAAAATCACGGCTGCCCTATTGCTGTCCATTGCCACCCACTGAGAGCACCCAAACAAAGGAACGGCTGCTTCCAGACCCCCAGCTCTCCCTGGATTTCAGCTGGGGGGGCCTGGACTGTCCTAGGGAAGCTCCGCTGTGCCCACACTGGGACACAGCAGCACCAGGCTCCCAGAAACTTTTGTCTTATTCCCCCTGAGACACAGAGTACCTTCTCCTTGGTGGTTCTCAAGCAGGCCCTAAACGCCACCCCCCCCCATCATGGAGCAGCATAGATACCCCAAGCCTCCTTATCACCAGCCAAGGAGCCAGGGACCAATTCTAGCTCCCCTGAGTCTCCAGCATGCATCCTACTCCATCCAGGATCCCCTTGCCCCCCCCTTGTGCTCCATACTGCCTGTTTGTATGCTGCTGCCCTGGTTACTGGCCACTGAGTCACCACCAAACCTCTCTCATAGGCAGGGAAGCCCAGACTCCTATTTTCCATGGGATTCCTACAACTCATTCAACCTTCTGAGGTGGGGAGAGATGTTGACAGAGGTGGACAGAGATGTTGATGTCACAGTGATGTCCCAGGGACCAGGGCTGTCTACACAGGGAGCTGCCAAGGGCACATCCAAGCTCTGCAGGAATGTTGGGGTTCCTTGGGGCTGTATGATAGGGGATTCCTTCATCCTTTTGGAGAATGGATCCAGGAGAAATCTTTCCCCAGCAGCTGCTCTTGCAGCTGAGCAGCCTTGGTGCCTGCATATGGGTTCACTCCTGACACGTGCTTTGTGAACCCACCCTCACATGGGTGCTGAGGCTGTTCACCCTCCCCTTTGTATCCCCAGTTTTGCAATTTTTATCTGCAAAATTTTTAGCTGCAAAATTATCCCCAGCTCCCCATAGTCCCCCCAGCACAGGTCAGTGAGGGACCAGCATCTGGAAGGGATCAGCACAGTAACCACTGCGGGGAAAGGGGAGGGCTATAAATAGCAGCAAGTTTCCAAGTCAAAGCTTTAGAAACAACAACAGCAACCAAAGAACATAGGCTGAGGCACTGGCTTTTCTGCCCGGCGTGTTTATATATTTAGTCATTTTTTTATTCCCAGCTTGTTTTCAGTCTTCCCTCACTGCTGAGATGTTCTGGGTCTGTCCTCTTTCCCACTGGGCAGCTTCCCAGAGACACATTTCTTGGAAGGCTGTAACCTCTTTCATTAGATTTTAAATGAATCTCAGGCAGGAATGTCCCAGGACTCATTTTCTACTCATTTAGCAAGACAGGCTTGCCCCTGCTTTGGGGGTGCCGCAGGGCTGGCCATGGTGGCCCCGGGGTGTGGTGGGCACCACAGGGAGGATGCCAAAGTTCCATCCAAGTGGAGGGGTGATGTTTTCTGGGGGAGCTCACTGGTGATGGGAAAGTCTCAGCACCTGCAAGGAGAGGTTGGATGCACACTTTAACCCTCATGGTTAAGAGGTAGTGCTGGTAGAAAACTGAACCTGGGAAACATTGCCTGCGGTCTCCTTTGGAGCATCCAGAGGAATGGATAAGGGTTTCCTTTGGACCATCCTCAAACTGTGTCCTTTACTCAGGCATGGACACTCCTTGGAATAACCCAAGCACAATCCCAGCCATAGGTCCCCAACCACAGCCCTGTTCTGTGAACAGGCACTGCACCTCCTGAGTTCTTCCCACTGTCCCTGCCTGGGGCGCATGGATTCGCATGATCCCAGTCAGTCTTGAGCCTCTCACAGACACCACAGCCCTAGCGGTGCATCCCGCCTGGATGATTTGTGGCCCCAATGGCATGTCCAGTGGGACATCTGTTCTGCAGAACAGTGGCCCCCAGCTCCTGGTAGAGCAACTCAGATGTTGCAAGACAAGGAGAAATTGCACCTTTTCCCCAGCAAGTTACTCTCCAGCTTGAAATCCCCAACCACAGTGCAAACTCCTTGAGCCCTGATGTGTCCCTGCTCCCTCCCCCTGCCCAGGGCTTCTCAGTGACTGTGAACAGCAGCAGCCTGGCCCTGGAAAGTGTGGATGCGTGGCCTCCTGTGCAGACCAAGCCAGTGCTGCCGTGTTTATCCCAGTTTTATTGCCCACTAGAGTTGTTTTGCTGGAAGGGCTGAGGTCTGGCAGGCTCTGCCCTGGCAGCAGTGTTGTGGTGCAGCCAAGCCAGGATGGCATTACACACACATTTGAGAAATAACCTCATAAATCTGTTAAATTCAGTCGATGAATCATTCCTGCTCCCTGTGGGCTCCCTTCCCATGAGCCAAACCTTACTGCCCCTGCTCCAGGAAACAACACAGGCAAAAAGTACCCAGGTAGTGTCCCTGAGCAACCAGCAGCACTGCCTGACCCCTCCCCGCAGCCCTCTGCCCTGCCCAGCACACCCAGCCTTCCTGCAGAATGCTGGGAGCTGCTTGGCACCTTGGTGCCACATCCCCAGACTCCATGGCATTCCACACCCAGAGCAGCCAGACCTCCAGCTCCCTTCTCCTGAATTCCACAGGCCGACTGGGGGAGAAGACAGCAGGAAGTGGAAGGAGCCACAACTGAAAAATGCAGGGACAATTTAGTAGGCACCCCTTGGGATGCCAGTTGCTATTGGCTCAAACCACGTGAGAGCCGGCCCAGCTTTCTGGGGACCCACTGGCACCCGAGGCCACAGTGATGGACTCAGCACAAGGCTGACACCAGCATGGGCAGCTGGGACACAGACAGCCAAATGGTGAACAGCAGGGCGGCCACAAGCAGCACCTGCAGACAACAGCTTTGTGTTCCCATCTCTGGGCAGAGCACAGCAGGTTGTGCTGGCCAAGCCCACAGCGAGCTGCCCAGGGGCTCTGGGCTTCCCTGTCACAGCAAGGATTGTGCCATCGGCCTGGAGTAACGTCAGTGTGTTACTTCTTCAAATGATGGACACTCTCCAAACTCATCCCACAAGGAAGTGGGCTGCGTGCTAATTTGGGGTAGGGAGAGAATGGCACAGCCTCGCATGCTTTCCCTTGTACAGTAGGAATCAGTCCTACCTTACAGCAGGGACAGGATCCTGGGGGACCTGGCAGAACCCTACATCAGGACTGGGATTACCATGGGAAGGGGAAGGCTGGGCCACACTCCACCATATCCATCTGGATGGATGAACATACCCACCTAGTTTAATGTCACAGCTGACACTAGTGGCAAAAGCACTCAGAGCAGTGCAGGATGTTCCCGTTCAGGCAATGGTCCCTGCTCTGCCACTGACAAGGGGCTGGTGCTCCCAAAGACTGGTCCATCCATGCAGCAGCACTGCTGCCTGCTCAGGTCCACGCTGACACAGGCAGGTCATCAGCCCTCTCCATCCTCTCCCGGGGTGGGTACACAGCCCATGGTCCGCAACCTCTTTTTGCGGGAGGAAGGGCAGAGTGAGGGGTCTGGATGTCTCACACCCACTGGTACATTGGCAGGTGCATCTGTGTCCCACAGGTGCGGTGGAGCTGCAGCTCCTCCCTGTTCCCATCACACCCCCCTTGTGACAGCGTCCTGCCATAGTCAGAGCGGGTCTGCCCCACATAAGAGGCACGTGAAGGGACACTCATCATGTCCCTGAAATAGCAATGAGCTGCAAACATGGGCTGGGGGTCCATGTCGAGGGCTGTGGCTGTAGGAGTCTCAGCATTATGTGACAATCTCAGTTTTCCTTTTAAAGACAACGACACCGAAACAAGTTTCCTGTGAGTTTCCTGTGTTCCCAATTATGGAGGAGAAAATCTGGGAACCTTTCTAAATCCATGCTAATAACATCAGCAAAGGAAATATCATTAGAATGTGAAAAGATGTGACAAAAACCCAAAATCCCATGACACCTTGGGGACTTGAACTCCCAGGATCACACCCCGCCCAGCTGCCGTGCCTGTGGCAAGCCCCAACCCTCTTACATGACCAGCTCACAGCATCCCTCTCAGCTGGTGCCAGTCTGGACAGCATCCCAATGCTGTGCCCTGGGGAAAAGACTTGTGGAGATGGAGGAAAACCCATGATGAGCCATCAAGCGCTCTGCTGACACGGCACAAAATCTGTGGGAGCGCTTGGCCAAGTTCAAGGTCGAGGGCTGTAAATTCCTTGTTATTTTTAACTCCAGGATAGTAGCTGGCTGGCTGAAAACAAGAGGAAGAATAGCTGGGATTCGGAGAGGGAGGGGATGTGCAGGGTAGGTGGATGCTTTTGCCTGTTGAAATAAGGGTGAAACCTTAAGAATGAGGCAGGAGGGGTGGGAGAAAACAGGTGCTGCAGGGTGGCAGGATGCCCCCAAAGAGAGGCCATGAGCAGGGTCTCTCTCTGTGCCCCATCAGTCACGGAGTTGCAGCTGGACACAGCTGAGGCTGAGGTGACCTGCAAGGACACAGACTGCTGCAGCCTGGGGCCATGGGAGGATCAGGGGGCATGGAGTGAGCTGGGCTGAGGCGTGTACTGGCACACACATGTGCAGCCAGTGGTTTTCTCTGCCACTAGAAATCAGCAGCATGTGGCTCATATTGGGAAAGAGACTTCTCCTGCTTGGTGCAGTGTCCAAAAGAGGGTTGGCATCCCAGATCCCTCATCCTGCCCTGCCCATCTGACAGTGGGCAGGGGTGTTGCACTTGGGGCTGGGGCTCTCCCCCTGGCCACGGCAAAGCCACTGTGCCCACGACACAGTGTCCCCTGGCCCAGGTCTTGGCAAATGGCTCCATCAAAGGGACATTTCCAACCTAGCCCACACATGGTGTCACATTGCCTCAGCAACGGAATGCATACACTGAGGGGACAACACTGAGACCACGTGCCTGCAGCTCTGCACATCCCCCATCCCACACAGGGCACCAGTCTGGCTGCCAGGAAAAGCAGTGATGTTCCCAGGGTGTGAAATTATTAAATGCTGGAGTCTGAGGAGAAAAAAACAGTCAAGGAATAAGAGAAGAGAGAACAGCCTTGCAGCGATTGCTGCGAGCTGCGCAGAGCTGAGCCATGCACAGAAGCATGCTTGAACAAACACCCACACCCACTCTCACTCAGGCTGGCATTCAGATCCTGTGGGATCGAGCTACATGCACAAGGCATGTGTGCACACACGTGTGTATGCACCCTCTCACAGGGGTGTGTGATCCCTGCGATCCAGCTACAGGCAGCATGTCTGTGTGGGCTCAGGGTGTCCAGACACAGCTCTGCACCTGCCACAGTCCCACTTGGCTCCAGACCCACAGGGCTCTGTCCCAGGTGGACACCGTGTACTAGGGCCAATTATGGTGCTCACAGGAAACCTTCATATCCTTTTCCTTGAGCCCAGCCAGAACAAACTAGGCAATAAAAGGAGATTTCCTTGCTCACAGCCTCTGCTACTAGCACAAACCTGTGCCTTGGCCTTCTCCCAAGCCTGCTCTCCTGTTGTGCCTCGTACTCCAGCTCTCCCTTGCTGTCATCATCTGCTCCAACTTCCTGGCTTCTCCATACACCCTACAGACACACTGGGGACAATCCCAGCCCTGTGATGCTGCTGCGGTGGGTGGTTCTGCACCTCCTCGCTCAGGGCAAATCCTCCCTTGGGAAAACCAAGGCCTGACTTCAAAGACACCCAGGGCTGGCATTCTCTGGGCTCCCCAGGGACATCCCGCAGATGGTCTCTGGGCAGCGGGGTTCTGAGACAGCCACCATCACCCATGGCCCCTGCCCCATCTCAGCTCTGGGCTGATGAAACTTTCCTGGCTTAAAAGGCACAGTCCTTCCACCATCTCTCCATACCCAAGAAGCCCAAGAGCCTGAGGGCTCACACTGCCCTTCCTACCCTGCCACAGTCCTTAGGGGACATGCAGGCTGCCAGAACATCACCCCTCCCGAGGTCTGCACCCCCAAGCAGCAGAGCCATCGTGCCCCAACCAACAGCACTGCATGGACACAGGCAGTGGCACTGTCCCATGTGGCTGTGGGGATGCAGGGGACATACCACCGCATGGATGCAGAGGCCCTACCAGCAGAGGTGACAGCCAGCGAGTGTCTCTCCCTGCCTGGCAGTGCCAGGCTAGACAACTCTGCCAGGAAGATAGATGCACGTGAGAAGATACTTCATGGTCTGGTCAAACCCAGTGCAAACAAAGCAGTGTGATCCAAGGAGTGAGGGGCAGACTCTGCATGGGGACAGAGCCGCTGTGCTGGCACACAAAGGCCCCTTCACTGCCCTGGAAAGATGAGCAGTGTGTGCAATGGCATTGAATCTGGGACAGGGACAATCACGGTGTGAGCCCTCCTCAGACAGAAAGGCCTTTGTGAGTCAGGAGCATCCCCAGCTCTGCAGTCACCATTGGTGACCAAGCACAGCCCAAGCCACAGGACTGGGCTTCCCTGGAGCCAGGTCATGCCAGAGCCACCCCAGACAAAGTCTGTGTGATGGTCGAGTGTGTGGGAAGTGCTGGGAGCACTGGCTGACCTCTGTCGAGGCTGGATGGCACCCAGGCAGCCAGGGAGACAGGAGCCAGCTGCTTTCCACAGATCTGCCGGATCACCAGATCCCTGCTCAATCCCAAAAGCCCTCCTCTGTCCCGTCTCCCGCTGATGTGACTTATGCCATGTGGCCCCTCAAGCTACACATGGGAAGGGCCTCGGCACCCCACAGCCATCCCGGTGCCTCTGAGTGCTGTGGGCAAGCGGGAGGGGCGGCAGCCACTGAGTCACAGCAGCAGCACCCAGCTCCCAGCCTGCGGCACACTCAGACCTGCTGAGCTCCCTAGCACAAAGCGACCTGGGGATCCTCTGCTGTTGGGCGACGCCATGTGGGGTTCCTCCAGGGTGCCACCCACCTGGCATCACCATTCCACTGTCAGTCATATTGGAACTGGCCAAGCAAGGCACGAGGTCACCAACAGCGTGAGACAGCAGCTTGCTCTTGCTGTGCATCCAGACGCAGGATGCAGATGCTGCTAGACCACAACCCGATGAATTACAGGTTTTCTCCATGGTCCTGCTGGGCAGGTGAGGAACAGGCAAGTTTGGGCAGCAGCCTCACTGGACACCAGTGAAGCCATGGCATGTGACATGCCACCTCCCAGAGCCAGCTTGTCCTTACCATCATCACATCTCAGCTGGCTCCTTCCAACAAGAGGGTGAGCATCAGGGTGTGGCCATGGCTGGTGGGGACCATCTTTGCCACCGACACTGCCAGACTGGCCTGGCATGCACAGGCAGGGGCTGCTACCCCCCTCTACTCCCTGATCTGCCATGTGTGTCTCTCAGTTCCCCCAGCCAGGTGATGCTGCTCCTCTGTGAGGACTCACTTCACAGCCCAGCATGTGCCAGGAGGAGGCTGAGACAGAAAAGGGACGTGACACAAAAAGCCTCAAGCCTTTTCCAAAGAGGCTTGTTGTTTCTCTTCTGGGATGTGGTAAGGTGCCAGGGCCATCGCATGGCCAGGCCATCTGAGCTCTGTGGTAGGGCAGAGCCAGTGCTGGCAGTGGGGACAGATGGCACCACAGGAACCCCAAGCAGGGGCTGTCCCAGAAGAAGCCACACAGGGTGCAATGGGAAGGGAGTGGGAGGAGTGCCAGGGGTGTGGTGCCCATCTGATCAGCCCAGGACTCATCACATGGCCCTGCCACGGCTTCTCAGCCCTGCCTGGGGCCCGGCTGCACCAACACGGGTGTTCCTCGGTCTGTTATTCCCTGAGAAAGGACCACAGGTCTCAAGCACCTGTAAGAGCCAAGCCTGGGAGCCACACTGTGATCCAAGGACAATGCAGGGAGGACATGCTCTGCTGCCAACAGCTGGTGCCTCAGCCCTTGTATTCAACTTTATGTAAGCAGGGAACCCAAGCCTGCTCCGAGACATGGTGAAATTGGATCCATATGGAAACAATTAGAAAGGGGAGGGATAAGGAAGAAATTTTGCTTTGTTGGCACAACTCTCTGCCCAGGGAAGAAAACAGAGCCCATGAGCCAGCCCAGATGTATTTGTGCTGGGGAAAAACAACCCATGAGTAAAAGAGAGGCACGGAGATGGGGCTCACTCCACACATCCCTCTGGGACCAGCTTTGGTTGACAGTGATAGGGGCAGGTCCTTGTGGACAGAGAGGCTCTTAAGGAGTAGAAGTATACAATACCCTGAGCTGGAAGGGACCCACGATGATCTTCAAAGTCTAACCCTCCTACCAAGGAGGAGACAGAATCTCACCAGGGAAACTCTTCTCACTGCATTGGAGACAACCCACTTTTAAGCCAAGCCCAAGGCAGTCAAATGAGGACTGTGAAACACTTGCTGGGATCCCCAGCTAAGTGCTAAGACCACTTACAGGTCCCCATCCCCAGCGCCATGCTGCTCACACAAACTGGAGGTCACCTCTGCCCTGGGGACCCATCCTCTCCACAGGGCAGGGAACGGACAAATGTTTGCTGACACTCTGGGTCATGAGCCCAGCCCGCACCCCGATGTGCCCCAGCTGCTCATACAGGTCCCACGGGCTCCTGGGTCCTCTGAGATGTGTGATACCTGCAGGGCTTGTTGACAAGGAACACTCACCTCCACAGCTGCTTGGGAAAGGCACCCTGTAGGCATGGGGTGTTCCAGGATGAAAGCAGACTGTGAGTCAGCTCAGAAAGTGGAGTCTGGATGAGCATCTTCAGGGGTGATTCCAGGATTGCATTGCTGCAGTGGGAGAGGTCCACCCTCTGCCTGTGCTCATGGAGAAGTCCTTGGTCACCCTGTGTGAGCACATGTCCACCTGGACAGGTGAACCTGTGCTGGTGCTGCAGGGTGATGCCTTTGCCTGCAGCACAGTACCCTCAGAGCCACATCAGCTCCCACCCCAGCTTCAGCACCCTCCTCAAACCTTATCCTCCAGCCACAGATCCTGCACAACCCTGTGCCAAACCCCCTCTCTGCTCCCACTGTCCCCAGGGCAGCTGAGGAGAACAACCTGTTCTCAGGGTTCCCACAGAACGTAGCTGTACTCTCCAGCTCCTCTGCCAGTCTTCCCAGAAGGACAAAATGGCAGCAGCTGCTTCCTCATCCCTTTTTGGGACAGAGGTCCATGAGACAAACAGGAGCAAAGCCAGGCACAGGGTGCTGGCCGTGCCTCACCCCAGTGAAACCTGGGAGCCTGATGCAAGCACATGGGGAACTTGCTCTGCTGGCAACTTCCACTGTGTCTTTCGTCAGCCAAATGGTCTGTTCCAGGCTTATGTCTTTCATCAGCAAAGTCCTTCAGAGCAGGAATCCTGAGAGGTAAGCATCTGGAATGTGTTAGGAACAGCTAATCCCAGTTTTGTCTTTCCCGGCAGGAGAGGAAGAGATGGGCAGGTGAGACGGGGCTGCAGCTGCTGGCTGGCTTCCCAAGCTGCTTAGCAGGAGCATGGGCTGCCCTGCCAGCAGCCAGTACGGCCACTGCATTGAGCAGGGGCTCCTCAAGGGTGGCAGAGCCAGCCCAAACCACCCCAGTCTGTGGCATGGAGCTCACCCTCCATGGGAAAAGATGTGCCCATGCTCAACCCAGCTTGCCTCTTTGTGACAAGTCACCACCGACACTGGAGCCACTACCTAACACTTCCTGCCCTGTGCCCACCAGTGCTGAGCTCTTCAAGAGCTGATGGCCTGCTCCAAAGTGCCCTAAAATACCCTAAAACCTCTCCCTCAGTTTGGCATACTTTGGGCTTCCCAGGGTGACCAGCAAGACCACTTGCCCCAAACCAGGCAGCCCAACTGGGCCACCAGAATCTCTTTAAGTGACCCATTCAGCTTACTCAGGTGGCTGTTTCCAATCCCTACCCAGGTCCCTGCCAAGCGTGGATTTGTTTTAAAATTATGGATTCCTTCTTTACTTCCAAATGTGAACATTGTTTTCTCTTGCATGTCTCTTGGTTTTTTTGTGTTGGACATGGAAAGTTCCCAGCATTTGTCAGTCATGGAGCCCAGGCAGGGATGAAAAAGCAAACACTGTGCTCAGCTGAGGGTGAGGAGGCTGGAGGGCCTGTAAATTTTAAGCACAAACTAACCCCAAACACTTTCTACGTCTTTCAGCCAGGCCTGGACTGAGCCTTTCACAATGACCAGGTGTCTTCACGCAGTGACTTAGTTCCTCACACCTGGTTCACCATTTCCCATGAGTTTTAGAAATCATGGCCCAAACTGGAGCTACCACGGCCTGACCTGGATGATGTAAGCCATGCAAGGGAGCAGGTGAAGTATGCCCCAGAGGGACACAGCCACCTCCCCCCCAGGCCACGCACCTCTGTCCGCTCGAGGGAACAACCTCCAAACTCACTCTGGTCCTTCCCTTTCTGTCCTGTCTGACCACTGCACCAGCACTTCTCCAACACAAGGACCGGCCAAAACCCCCAGCAACTGCCAGCATTGCCCTGAACCTTTTCTACTGCTTCTCCTCTCCACCCACCCATGGTGAACATGCACTGGTGTGCTCAGGGGAACCATCTTCCAGCACCCAGAGATGCAGGGCACTCATATGGGCATTGGTGCCTTCTGAGGGCATCCTTGAGTGCCTCTGGCCCAAATTTCCCAAAGATCAAGGTCCAGTAAAACTCTCAGGTGTCCATTTTGCCCATTGAAACACTGAGCATCCCAGATCTCCTTAACACAGTGGAGAACAGTTACCCTGTGACAAAAATCTCCAGGAGGAGCCGTGATGGGCAGCAGTGGAGCTGGGTGCCAGCCCTGGGAGCTCTGCACTGCTGTCTCTAGCTGTGCCCATGCAGCCAGCAGTTGGGTGCGCTGCTCACCAACACAGATAATTATAGCTCCACTGTTTATATACCCTCAGCCCGTGGCCACAGGAAGGAAGGCTGGAGGACACTCTATGTAACAGAGCTCTCCACCC
>VZRO01007844.1:350-47812 GCA_013397915.1 Daphoenositta chrysoptera
ATAATTGCTGCACACAAGGGCATATAAGGAAGAACAGTCTTATTCCCTGTTGCAGAGAATTCTCCCAGACTTTCCCCGACCTGCATCCAGAATCCTAGATCCCGGACTCGGTTGGTGGAAGAAGCAGGGAAGTGGTGGAAAGTCCACCTCAGAAATGCCTTAAGGAGTCCTTTTGAAAACTTAACATTCGAACCTTTTAGGATTCCAGCAACTGGGATGTACACCTCTCGCCGAGCCTGGGATGGGTTATTCCTCATGGCTCAATTTCCCTCCCCGATGGTGTAAAAAAATGTAAAACAAAATAAAAATCCTGGGTTTCTCCCCACCCTGTTGACCTGTGCTCTCAAAGCAGAGGTCTGGAGCCAACCGCGCAGGTGTCGGTCGCTCGCAGGTGTTATACTCACACAGTGCCGACTTCTTTCAGTTACAGGACTACCCCAGAAAACAAAAAGTTCAGCGGGGTCCTTCCTTTGGTTGCAGTTTCTTCGGTGAAGAGTGCTCCAAGTTCCGAGAAACCGCACACGTTCCAGAGCGGCTGCCATTTCAGCGCTGTTTGCCACAGTGGCTTCAGCTCCACATGGCCAAGGGTGGCGGTGGCTTGGAGAGCACTGCCGCTTTAGCCTGCTGGGTGGCTCGGTGGTGGCTTTGGCGCGCTTGCAAGCGGCAGCTTGGTGGCTTCGGCAGCTCGGCACTTCTGCAGTTTCCACGCGGTCGGCGCGTCTTCGCCAGTCACGCACTCTGGAAAGCAGCAATTTTCTCAGACAACCGAGCGGCATCCAGTGGTGACTCCGGCGGCGGCCGTCAGAGAATGCTCTCAGCCTCAGCCGACACGGGCAGTGGTTTGGCTGCGGGGTCCGGCAGCTCCACGTTTGGGCGCCACGTGCCGCGACACTGGCTGTCCGGCTAGCTGTGTATTCGCCAGTGCCCAGACGGGAGAGGATGGCGGAGGCTGCTCGCGGGCGCGGGAGGGTCGGCGAAGTTCCAGTTCAGGTTCACCAGACCCACCAGAGGTGCAGGCATGCTGGAAGGCAGGAATGAGGTGGAGGGGCTTCTTGTGGTAGAGGATTTATTGGGGCACCAAGATCGTGTAGAGAAGCCCTGAGGAGCTGTTACCCAGGTATTTTATCCCGTACAGAGTGGGAGGGGAGAATACAAAACACCCAATGGTGCAGGGACGCGGGGTTTGAATTCCGGCAGGCAAGGATACAAACCAATCAGGAATACCGTGGGAGGGGAGAGATCTCTCCTAAGGGAGAAACCAAACACAGGGGAAAATGGGGGAGATGGCAATGGCCAATTCTGGCCGTGGAAGCGGCCATAATGCACTGCAACAGATGAGGGCAGGGAATTTTGGCTATACTGACTTTGACTAGTGAGGATGAGGACTGGATAGAAAGGTAAACTTAGTGCAGCTCAGTGTGAAGCACATTTGGTTAAGAATCCAAATTTCATCCCGTAGTGGTGAACTCTGAGCAGTACAAGAGCACATTCCTGACTGAAGGTCCATATTGGAACTGATGTGCTCAAGCTTCAGCAGTGGTCAAGAAAGCAAACAATGTCTGGAGCTAATTAGGAAAATGAAGCCCAAACAGCCGAAAGCAGCATTAGCTGTAAATCCATGATGCATCTTTATCCTGAGCACTATGTGTATATGAGATGCAAATGTTGCACAGTGGTTGCCAAGCATTTCTGCAAATAGATATTTTGGGGTAATGCCCATCTACATTAAATTTTCAGTCTCAAAAATTCCAACAGAAGACGGGGACAGGAGGAGTGAAATTCTCATGCCGCTGCCCGTTACTTCCCCTGAGATCCTGCCCTACAGTGCCAGAGCTGGCAGGAGCTGGGTGGTGAGGAGGAGGCTGAGCACAGCAATGTGCCACAGAAAGGGTGAAATGACAGCCCAGGTGAAGGGTTACAGAACGGCAAGGTGCCGGGTGACAGACCCTTGGCATTACAGCCCAGGGCATAGGCACAGTGCAGCACTTGACTGACCCTTTTCATGTGCTTTCATCTCCAAGGCAGCACAGCATGCATAGTGATGATGCCAAGAAGTGCTAAGGAATAGTCAATAAAATCAAATTGTATGTTACCAGAGCTGGGTTCCCACAGGTTCTTGGGATTCTTAAAAATGAAATTGCTGAGCTGCAAAGCCGTGGATTACATACCATGGCTGAAGCCACCTGGCACCTTTGCCATCAGGCAGTGGAAGGCAACACTTCAACATGACTTCAAGTGCTAGGAAGGGTTGCAGGAATGATCTGAGGAACTAAAGGTGTGCTGGACAAATAGGTGATACTATGAGAAGGGCTGGAATCTCACCCTGGGATGAATGTGACAGGAGGGAGAAATCAAAATCTCATAACTGGGTTCAGTGAGAAGGTCTTGGGGTGTTTAGCTGTGTGTGCTTTAATGGCCAAAAACTTTTGTCAGGATCCTTTACAGAGGTTTTTAAACCTCTGAGTCCTCACGGTGTGAAATGGGAGATCTTGAGGTTTAATAACTAATTTTAAGTTAGGAATAATTAATCTGTCTTAGTGGAGGACCAACTTTTGTGAATGTAGTGATCACATATCCCAGCAAATGTCTAAATTTCCTGGGACAATGAGCCCAAATGGCAATGAAATTATTCAAAGTAGTCAAAAACTGGAAAAAAACCAAGAGGATATTGAATGCAGTATAGTGAGTGTGGCTGGCAGCTTGTCCAGAGTGTTCCAGGGTCCCTGGGCTGTCCAAACCCCCGTGCTGCAGAGCAGCAACACACAACAGCCTTTTGCTTGTGAGAGTTGAATTAGCACTGCTGATCCCTGCTCCCCTGTGGGAACAACGTGTCCTGCATTTCTGGACAGGAGCTGGAACACAGCCCCTGCCTACAGAGAGCTTTGGCCACGCTGATGGGAAGGGAGTCCAGTGCTTCTGTAGCACAGCACAGGATCCCAGCAAAGAGCTCAGGGGTGGGAACTGTCCCTTACACAAAAAACCATGTTTGTGCCCAGATCCAAGTTACCCTAGGACTGTCCAGGGCTGATCATAGCAAAACAGAGATGACAATGAACGGGATTGTGCTGGAGGAAAGCTGCTGCTGTTCTCACCCCCTGAACACCTCCTGCAATGCCTCACCCCCTGGAACCTCCAATATGTAACACCTGTCCCAGGAGCCAGGTACAGGGCAGGTAGAAAAGGCCCCGAGGTATTTCTGTGGCTCTGTGGAGCAGCAGCTGAGGCTGGGTTTTGGCAGCCCAGGGCAGCAGCTCGCCTTGCTGCAGCCACCCCGGGCACACAGCTCAGCCTCCTGCCCACCCAGGCGCTGCACTGCCTGAACAGCTCATTCCTTGGACAGGCCAAAAACCTACCTTTGGGGCAGGGGGGAGAAATATAAACAAACCCAGACATTGCTCTCCATTGTAAATTTTTTTTTTTTTAATTTTCTTTTTTAATGATGGCTGTTGGAAGTTGCTCAAAGGTTTGGGCTGTCGCAGTCCCGGCGAGATGGCAGCGTACAGATGAGACCGAGGTGCCATGTGGCTGTGGCGTCCGTGGTGTGTGTCCCACCACACCTCTGGTACACAGAGCAACGCGGAGTAGCGTGGGGGTGTCTGATCAGTAGCTCTGATTTCGTTTGGTCCTTCGCACTCCTTCACCCATCATGAGACGTTAGCACATTTTGTCACTACAGTTCAAAGTTTCGCGTCTACGAGCTTCTCACTTACTTTGTAATATGTTGGTAATAGTTTATGTTTAAACACAATAAACAGCTTGGCTATGGAAATCAGTTATGAAGGACAAAATACAATTTGAGACCATGTGTTAATGCAGTCCTAGTGGGCTTCACCAGACGAATCTATGTGTCTATCCTGCTTCACCAGAGCAATATTTGAGCACTAATTAGCAATCCGGAATGCTAACGATCTCTCTGCTGCTTCATTCCTCATTGTAATTAGGAATTTTTTTAGCGTGTTTGTAGTCCTTGGGGTTTTTTTTCAGAGCTGACATTATAAAGCTGTACTTTTTCTATACTAAGTGGACATTCTGTGCATTGCACTTCCATTGCACTCAATAAAATTCAGTTATAGGCAGAGGGCTTAGGTTAATCACCTGTTCCTCATGGTGAGCGGGCAAAGCAATTTCTGTGCTGACATGGATGGCACTTCTGTACAGTGCTGGACTTCACCGTTACACTGCACTGCAAGAGACTTCCACTCTTATTCAATATGGTAAAAGTATCAGCATCAACATGAAAATCAGAAGTTTGTGGTTAGGGCACAATGTCCTGAACCACTTACAACTGTAAAAGGGACAAGTAGAAGCTACTGTTGTAGGAAGAGATCTGTGGAAAGTCACTAGCTGAAAGTTAAGGTATTTTTCTTGCCTTTACCTGATTTTTATGGCTCTGTCAAACGTGGTAAACTCAATTCTACTGTGTGGCATGCTTCCTTTGGTCCTTGCCAAATATTTGCCTGTGAAGAAGTGAGTGAAACAAAAAAAAACCCCAAATTTTGAAGGCATACAATGCTTGTAACATCTACAGGGGTTGGATTTAGTTTTATAAACAGGCCTAATTCTTACTGTACCTTGATTATTTCAGCAAAATATAATGACGACCTCACTCCAAACAAACATTTCCATTCTCCTGAAACCCAACATACAAATTCCACAATCTAGTTACACATGCCACAGAACAACAACTCATCTTTCCCCAGCGTCTTAATGGGCAGAGTGCAGTCTGCGTCTATACACATTCCCGGTATTTCGGTAACCATCGGTTCATGGGTTCTTGCTGGTGGGAGCTTAAACCAACTTACATGACATTTAAATATTTCTTTCATGAGTGGCTCCCAAAACAAAAACCATTATTGTTTTGGTTATTTTTTTAGACCCAATTACTTTGTCTTCAGATTGTCCCAGTCTAGGGCTTGATGTTGCCAGGTGTCTGTTTGGTGCTTCTTGAGCTTCTGCTCCACACTCCGGTACCTCTTTGAGTGCTCGGTGGTTCCTCGTGCACTGTGCTGAGTGGCAGCATTGATTAGTTATGAATGTACAAAACATCTGACCAGCAGGTATTGGAAAATCATATCCAGGCAGATCCCTGGATTTTGTAATAAACTAAGAAGATTTTTTAGAATGATTCAGCATCAGAATGTCGTCCGCTTATGACACTGAAATTGTTCTTGTTCATAGATTTCATGATCTTAATTCATTTATGAGACAGCTATTAAAAAAATGGTTCTGTTCAGAGGTGGTTTAGCTACACTGGAGAATGCTGGGTTTAACAGGGAGCACTGGTGCAGGGAACTGAAGGAAGTTTCCCAGATCAGTTGAAACCTGTCTCGAAGACTCTGGTGCTGGCAGAGCAAGCCGGTGGACGGCACTGCGACCAGCAGGTGACCAAAGCAGTAGGAAGGAAAGAGGCTCCACACTGCAAGGCTGCCTGCCTGTATTTTTTCCAGTTTTCCATCCTTGCTTATTTCCATCCCAGGGTGTCCAAAACTTATAGGTCACTGAAGTAGTTTTGTTTGGTAGGCTTTTCAACGCATTTTTTTCTCTTTTTTGTGTGTGTCCATAGTCCTCATCAGCTCAATGACTTGAAATGTGCAGCAGGCTGTGTCATACCCATTCCTGGACAGGTCTTTTGTAGTACACAACATTTTGCTGCACCTCTTTGTTTTTAAACTGGAAGATTGTGTATACCAGGACAAGGATACACAGAGACAGGATGCAGGGGATCACCACTGCGATGGCATTGACAGTGCTGGGCATGTCGTTTATTGTCACCATGATATCCACGTCGTCGTGCGGGAGGCGCCGGTCCTTGCTCCGCTCAACATCCTTCTGGTTACAGCCCATCCAGTCCCTGAGGATCGACCTGGGGTAGCCTGGCTCCACGCTCAGCCTCTGGTTATCAAACTTCCAGTACTCCTTCCCTTTGTAAAAGTAGGTGTAAACTAGGAGACAAAACAGAGAGTATTTCTCACTATTTCCAGTTAATGAGCTGTGCTTGTGGGAAGACATTACAGGAGCCTGGACTACTGAAACTAGCCACTACCTAAGTCAATAAAACACATTTATCCAGGGCATTCCCAAGCCATTGGAAAGTGAAGGTGGTTTTGGAGCTGGGAGTTAAATTAGAAGCCATAACCCTGGCTTGTGTGTTCAACATTGCCCATGGAACACCATTCCCCTTAGCCAAGACAAGCAGGGAATTAAAAAAGAAAACCCTACTAACTTTAAAGGGAGGGTTCTGCAGTGAGTTATTTTTTACCAAAGCATCTGTAAAGATGTGCTCGTCATTAACAAGTGATTAACATCACCTGCAGGGTGCAAGTGTGTGCCTGGGTGTAACTGTTTGGAAGAACACTGGGTTTCTGTTCATTCAACCTGAGGGAGCAAATGCTGAGTAAGATCAGTCTTTTTGCCACAGAATCACAGAGATTTGGCCTGTGTTAAGGAGCAATGTTGTCCTGCTGCTAATAAAATGTTATGTGATGCTTTATGCTACATGTTGTTTGAAGCACCTCCCTCTGCCCAGATGACTCGTTTTCCAATGACTCTCAAGTTATTAGAAAAAATAGAAAGAGAACAGGAGAAGGGAGCTGAGGTGAAAGTGCTGGTCTCCTGCACTGTTCCTCTGGCTGGTCCCACTGCTATCCTCCAGCCTGGCCCAGCCCTACAGCCCTCCTCTCACAGCAGAGCTCCAGATTTGAACACAGCCTCAATGGCACAAGCCCCTTCTGTTGGCTGCTAACTGGAGGAGGAAGAAATCTTCTGATGTCTATATAACCTAAGTCAAAGTAATAAGGAGCTCATATAGCTTGAGTTAAAAGATATCTATGTAACCTTAATATCAATATACCCTGTAACCTGAAACAATAGTCTTCTATAGTTTTTACTTATGTAACCTAAATCATAACTTTTGATACTCATATATCTAATATGAATAACTTTTTATACAATGCAATGGCTAGTATATGGTTAACTAGTTGCTTAAATGCTGAATAGACAAAAAGAGAGAAAAAGATTCACGAGGTGTGTAGCTTCAGAGATAGATAAGAGTAGTACTAATGAGAAGTTGGCAAATGCAGAGCCAATTAGCCACAAAACAAAGAATTTAGACCAGTTAAGACTGGAGAGACTGAGGAGCACCATAACTATGCATGCTCCGAAGCCAAAGTTGAAAAGTTCAAGTGCGAAGAAGACTTTGGAAGCCTTCATCAAAGACCCCCGAAGACCCCCAAATTAGGGGAGCGCAGGCGCAGTGAGAAGAAATTACCTAATAACCATGAGATCACGTTATGTAAATTATTTCCAGCGCGTATGTGATGATGCTGTGATGACATAGCCACATTAAGCATAATTTATTGTATAAATTTACCACTGCACTTGACAAAGGCGGGTGAGCTAGGAGGAAAAATCCCCCTCATCACCAGCGCTGAAATAAACAAATACCTGCTCTATAGACATCAGTCTATGGGGATTTATTTCCAGCCTATCTTACTGGCATCACTTCAAATCAGAGAAAGAAATGTGTTGGAAGGAGCCTCTGGAGCTCCAAGCCCCTACTCAGAGTATAACTACTAGGCCAACTGCTAACATCAGACAGGTTGGAGCCTTTAGCAGAGAGCCAGAGTTCACTATAGGTAAATTAGGAGGAAATGTAAGTTCCAGCATCCTCAGAACCAGGGCCCAGGAAAAGTTGGGTAGGGTCTATTGTGGCAGAAAAAACCCATTCCCACAGAGCTGGATTGTCATAATGTGGTTTAGCAGCTGAGGAGGTGCGTGGGTTGGGATGAGGGACAGGAAGGATCTCAAATTGCTGCTGCTCACAAAGCCCAGGTGACCCCAGGGCTTCTGAGACTTGATTCCTGGATCAGAAAATGCTCAAAACATTCCATATCCAACTGCCCAGCTCCCAGCACAGACCAGCTCTTCCCGATCTAACAGGTGTAATGACTGTGGACACATACAGCCTTCCTTGCTGATGAAAGCCCCCTGAGGAGCCTGAGGGATTCCTCTCCACACGGTGATGGGCTTTGGGTATCCTGGGTCCGTTGCTCTCTTGTCCTCGTTGTACCTCCAGTACCTGTCCCCTTTGAAGAAGTACGTTTTGCCCACAGGCTCCCAGCGCAGCGCCGTGTCGATGCCCTCCCGGGGCAGGCAGTTCCCCAGCTCCACCAGGCTGTGAGGGTAGCCTGGCTCTGCTGTCACTTCCTTAAACACCCAGTACTTGTCTCCTAGAGGTGAGTGGGGACACAAACAACAAACAGATTGGCCTGGTTAGGAGTTGAACCAATATGAACCTAAACCAACCGCAAGTGAACCACAGCATGTTGAGGGCTTCCAGGCTTAACTGTAATCTGTGAAAAAGCTGCTCCTCCACTTAATTTTGAATCTGAAACCTTATTTCATCTGCTGCTCCTCAGCTCTTGTTTTGGGAGAGCTGTTGAACAGCCCTTTCCTATTTACCTTCTCATGCCAGTAATGATTTCAAAGACTCGTCTCATCCCCTGTCTGCCATCCCTTGCTCAGGCTGAGGTGTTGATCAGCCCAAGCTTTTCAGACATTTCTGTTGCCTTTTCCTGAGCCTTCTCAAGTTTTAATACTGTTCAGAAAGCTGAGGTACTGAAGCTGCAGACACAAATTCAGAAGCCCAGGTACTGTGATTTTGTACTGGACATGCTTTCCAGCCACCCTTCCTTGCTCACAACTTGCTCTCAAGTTCAAGGATCCTGTTCAGACACTGTCACCATACAAGGAGCTAAAGCGGGCCCCAGCACAAGGTTGGTCCTTTTGTCTCTTTAGGAGACAATTGTCCAGAAATGAGGTTTGGGAGTGCCCTGCACCTGGAGAGGCCTCAGTGCCCTGGCGAAAAGTGTTTAAGGAGATAGGCAGGGGACTTCCCTGGGAAATAGGAGCTGTTTCTTGTTATCACATGAAAGCCAACTTCCCCTTATTGATATTAACTCTATACAGAGATTGTCCTGGCAAGGCCAGCCCACACTGAACTATATTTTAAGAATCAATGGCTGCTTGAAGTGCCCCCTTGAAAAAGGACAGGGGTGCAGCATACCTGTTTTCACCATTTGCATGCCATAAAAGCAGCCTGAGGTGAGGCAGGAGTGGTTGGCTCATACTGAACTGTACTGTACCTTTGAAGAAAACGAATTTGCCATCAGAGCGCTCATAGGCTGCGTCGATCTTTGCAGGGAGGCCCTTCCAGAACTGCTCAATCTGCATGGGATACCCCTCCTGCACCCGGTTGTTGCGCAGACGCCAGAACCAGCGATCCTGAGAAAACCAGAAGCCTCTTGAGACTAAATACTTTTGTCCTACAGTCAGACCTGGCTGAGTCCAGCACCCAGCACTGCTGATTCTTGCCTAGGCCCTGCAACCATTACAGACACAAGTCCTGCTTCAGGTGACAGCTCCAACCCAGCCCAACACTGTCTCCAGTGTATAAAGTGCTGTGGGGGGAAGATGACAGCCCAAAAGGGGAGATGTTGATTGATGGTGCTGTGAAAAAGGGTGGAAAGAAAGAGAGGGAAAAGGAGCAGGGGGAAGAGAGTCCACAGCTGTAAGCATTGTGGCCTCTCCACATCTTGTCACTGAGGTGTCCTGCTTGTCCTGGTACAGCTGAAGCTCAGCTCTCGAAGCTCAAGAGAGCCAGACAGCCTGAGTATTACCTGGTGACTGTGTGAAACACACAAGGTCTAAAGGCACAAAGGAGTTATGAAATATCCCTTTAGATATTAGATCATTAGTTAAAGCTTCAGAGGATACTCAGGGATGAGCACGAGCAGCACAGACCCTGTGAGACTTCTCCCAGATACCAACCCAATCTTCAACTACTTTCATTTCAGGAATCTTCTGCAACTGTGGTTTGTCCATTTAATAACCTTCAACATATCCCTCTCCACACTTCACACCCATTGGGCAGAGTAAAAGCTACTGGTATTTTGGGAGTGGGATCGTGGATATCCATATTCAAGACACTCTAATGGATTATTGAGCAAAACCTCTCCTTCCTCCTTGGCTGTAGTTTACAAGGAAGGTTGATTCAAACTCCCCAGGTAGGCTGAGTGCTCCCAAAGCCCCAGTTCCATGCATGTCACCTATGAGACAATGAGGCTTGTTCCCAGAGAAGCTGTGGCTGCCCTATCCCTGAAACTGTTTCAGCCCAGCTTGGATGGGGCTGGGTCTAGTGGAAGGTGTCCCTGTCCATGGCAGGGGATGGAACGAGATGGGCTTTAAGGTCTCTCTCAACCCAAACCACTCTAGGATTCTATGGTTAACCATGGTACTGGTAATGCCTCCTGGCTTTACAGGTGGCTCCTCTCAGGCTTGGTGGTGTCTGAATTCTCTGCCAATGCACCCAGTTCACGTTTTGGAGCACAGGCTGCCTGGGCATTTTGTAAATCCCATCAGGCACTGTTTCCAAATATTACAGAGCCAATCTGCTTACACTTCCTTCCAATACTGCTCAGTCATCACCCTCAGAGGAACAGAGCTATTTTCACAGACATTTCAAATCTCACTACCAAATACTTCTATTAACCTTTTCCACCAACAAAATGAAGGGAAGACTCATGGGTAAGCGGGAATTCTTAATACCTTGAAAACAAACATTTCTCCTCTAAAGAGAGCCACAGTGTTAAAGTTGCCATCACAGATGTTCGGTTTGGAGCCAGGGAGAGCTGGCCTATCACCCAGAGGAGGACTGGGAGGTCGTGGCTGTCTCTCGTGTTTTCTTTCCGAAGTGGAGTGAATTCTGCGAACAGGAAGAGTTGGTAAAGGCCTGGTTGGCTCCAGGGGCTCAATAGGAGGACCTAGAAGTGAAAAGGAATATATTTAGCAAAGTGGACAAGCTTGGTTTTTCTGTAAGCTTTAAAAGGCTCCATGCTGGATGGACAGCACTGCCAGGGATTTACACACTCCTGATGCAGAGCTCATTCCCTAGAAATGGGGAGCAGAATGAGATACATCCACACTTGAAAACTATCCCAAAACAGATGAGTGATAAGAACTGAAGAAGAGCCAGAATGTTTTTGTAGGTCTTCCCAAGGAGGCTGGAGCTAAAAGGAAGGAGGAGCCACACCAGTCATGTTCCCAACTGAAATGAAAGGTAGTAACCCTTGAATAGAAATGTTAAGAAGACCATAAAAAAGGCAACAAAAAACCCTAGAAACCAAAGCAAAACCAGAAAAAAAAAAGTTAGGCTGTGAAAACCAATCCTACATTGTAAGAGGAACTGCAGGGAGTACTTTATTACAGGTCAGGTACCAATCTGTGCTTTCCCTGACAAACAGCTGTGACAAGGAACCTTATCCAATTCAAGTGATGCCCTCCCAGCACAGCTCTCCCTTTCCATCCTTCCCCAGCTCAGCTCTGGGATGTGACAAGGCCACAGGAATGTACAGAGAAATAAAAACACAAGTGAGTTAGACTGGAGCAGAGGTCTTAAACTGCCTCTGCAATTTTCATTAACAGTTAGAGGTAAATCTGGACAAATCTCACTCAGAGAGTCACAGATTTCTTGTTGCTTCTCAGAGAAGGCCACAAGTTAATATGACAATATGACAAGAGATTTTGGTGAGCTTGAGATCTGAAGATGGTTTATTTGCAGGGATCATGGTTTCCATTTCATTCTGAGCCTGTAGGACAAACCCCCACCCACCGGTGGGCAGAATGGGGGCTGCTGTCATGGGTGCTGTTTCAGTGTCACTGTTTGGGGCCAAGGTGCTGCACCCCAGCTGGGGGTGAACACTGGCCCTGGACAAGGCTCATCCTCACAGCCTGGAAGAGTCACCCCGAGCTGGGCACCTGCCCATAGCCAGGGAAGGGATTTATGAGGAAGGATTGAGGTACCCATGGAGGCCACACATCTGTGGGGTCAGAAGAGGGCTTTTGCAGACAAACACTTTGAGCTGTGCAGTCTGAAATGATGGTTTGGTGCCTGAGTCCTCATGGCAGCTTAACTCTTAAATGTTCCATTTTCAAAGGGTTCCTGAAATGGATGAGTGCTTAAGATGTCCTGGAAGGGTGACCAGGTTAGGAAAATCCTCACAGCTAATGTCAAAGAAGCCATCAGAGAAAGCCACCTCAATAACTGTTAATAAGGATGTAACAGTAAGGATCTCGTGTGCAGGTTTCAGGGATATTATGTTCAGAAAGTACCACTTGGATGGTAAAGTCCAACTTCCTGCAGTAGCAGGCCAGAAATCACCAGTGAGTCCTGCGATGAGCCCAGTGTTTCCAGGGCAGATACAGCCAAATTTCTAGATTTCAAGCATAGAAAATCCTCTATAATGCTCAGTAAACTGCTCTAATGATTAGGCTCTGTCACAGCTGAAATCTGCCTTACCCATTGCCTGAGTTTATGCAGCTTTAAATTCAGTGTTTTCTTTCTCACGTCTAGTGTCTCAACATTTAATCATTTATAGATCTTGATAGGAATGCTTTTGAAATTATCCTTAGTGAACTAAATAGAGCAGTTCCTTTAGTCTGTTTCTGCAATGGCTTTTGGTTTTAAAATCTTGAGACTTACACCTCTTTCCTAAAGCTTTTCAAATGGATGACTGTATTTCTTCAAGGCAACTTGTCCTCATAATGTGACACTTTGTGCAGTTATTAGCAGCTATTTGTATTTACTTTATTCCAGAGCTCTAATAAAAGACATCAAATATTGCTTACAAATATTGCAATCCTTTAGATGAGGATTCTCTGATGATGATTACCCTTGGAAAGCTGTCTACATGAAATGGTTACAAATACTGTACTGGTCCTGTGTATTTCTCATCCCCTCCAATCTTACCTGGTCAGTGCCCAGTGTTTCAGCTGACTATAAAACTTCCAAACTCTGATAATGCTACCTCTAGAGACCTGTGGATTTTCCCCAAATGGGATGCAGCCAAGGTCTCCAGACAGTGCCTGTGAAAGGAGCAGTAGGGCTGGACCAGTCAGGGTGGTCAGCAGTCAGCAGTGCTGCACTGCAGCTCAGGAGGTGCTTTTGGAGACATGCCCAGTCCTCTGCAACTGCTGTGCTTTTAGTCACACTCAAGTTCATTAAATACATCCTATTTGGACCAAGCTAAACTTGAAGATGCATTTCTTGAGCACATCCAGGATCCTGCAGCTGCAAACAGGCACCACTGGGCACAGCAAGAGCAGACCCACAAAACCAACTACTTCCTCAAAATATATACAAAGTAGGTGTCTCAGTCCTCAGGATCTTACTTATTTCACACCATCCCTACGTACTGCTGGATCTCCCCATGTACTGCTGCTGTTCTTGCTGGCAGCCACTGACTCTGTCTGCTCCCATACCCACAGGACCTTTCTGTGGTGTGAAGCGAAGGCTCCTCCCCAAGGGCAGCAGGTCCCCTGGATGTCTGGCACAGGCTGGAAAGCTCCTGGAGGCAGGACTGAGTTGGTACAGTGGGACATGCACAGGAAGGGCTGGGAGTGCAGAAAGAGGCCCCAGACAGACCCTGCACAAGGACAGACGGGGTTCTGGTTTGTTCACATGGGAGGGGGCAGCAGCGTTCAGCTCCTGCCTGGGACAACTAAAGGAGCAGGAACAGTTTTGGATGTCAAAAATAGCACTTGGTGACAGTGACAGAACCCAAGTAAATGAAGTCTGAAAACCAACAATTTACAGACTCAGTGAAGATGGAAATGCTTGCATTAGGAAAGAGAAGTCTTGACTGGAACCTAAGCAAGGGGACAATAATTGGTGATTTACCGAGCACTGCAGACACTCATTAAACAGAAGCATGACCCCTTCCCTCTGGTGCTGCCTTCCCCATGGCTTTGAGTGGATGTGGTTGGTAAATAACATTGGAAAACCTCTAATGCTTGTTCTGCCTGATAGGATTGCCCTGCCAACAGCCTGGCACAAGGGTCAGCTACATCCCATTGCTGCCGAAACACAAGGGAGGTGTCATTTGCTGTTCCCTCCCCTTGGCAAGGGACAAATGCTGCCATGCATTGACCAAACCAGAGATGCATTTCTGTTGCCAGAGATGACCATGAGCAGTAAGATGAGGACATGACATTAATTCCTTCTCCCTCTTTTTTAACTGAAAAAAGGGTGAGACAGGAGTAGTACCTAAAAAAAGAGATGAATGTGTCTGATGACAAAGACCCATCGGACACAGAGAATCTGACACACAGAAAATCTGACCATAAGGTGCAGAATAGGCACTATAGACTTATGCTTATATGAGGGAAATTTAACACCTCCTGCATGACTGGAGTTACTAATTCACTGTCTCTGCACAAGTGAGGACCACTTGTGCACCCAGTCACAGCCTGCCCTGCCCTGTACAGGCAGTCCTGTACAGCTCCCCTGTTCACCTTCAGTGCCCAAGGCCTGTCACAGTCATCTGTGGAGAAGAGGAAAGTTCAAACAGCACCTGCAACCCAGGGACCAATGTAAAGGTTTTAATTAGCCCTAAAATGCCACTGAAGCCGCACACAGAGAACTGGCACAGCAGAAGCAGTTGCACACACCATGGTCAGGATGGTGCCAAGAAGCAAGGATTCAGATGAACCAGGAATTTGCATGAAGGAAAACATTTGCTGGAACACTGGAGAGAGATCCCAAGTCAGGCCCAACAAGGGAAGCTGGCCCTGTACGTACTCACTGCTGGCCACGGCCAAACCAGAGCTGGCACACTGCTCTGGAGAGAAGGACCCAGCCCTGGCAAGGCTTCCCACACGTGCTGCAGGTGGTCTGCAACCTGCTTGGATGCAGACTGGGTCATTTCACTTCAAATATTCCTCTTACTGTCTTTTCCTGCCAGCCACAGATGTTTCCTTGCTATCTTTCACTCCTTTTTTTGTTTTTATAATCCAGGCCTTCTAATTTATTCTGACTGAAGGCTTGTCTCCTCTCATACTTACACAGACTGCCTTTTTATTTTTAATTGCTGCCTCCACTTTGTCCCTGAGTATGGCTGAAGGTGGGAGGTGATCCTACAGCTGTACACATGTGAAGAGCAGAGGTGCACACAGAAAACTCAGGCAGAATTTGGTGTACAGTTATGGGGATGGGAAGCAGAAGCACAGCCTGTCCATTGGTGGAGAAAGATGCTCCCTTGTAAGACCTAAGGCACTGCAGAGCCCAACATGGCACGAAGGCAGAATGAGCAGACCCCATCCATTAGGAAAGCTCACTGGTCATTCCTATTTCCAGACTTCGTCACAGTAACCTGCCTCCAAAACAGCTCAAGGCAGGATGGAACAGGTCTACCAGCAGCAGAGATGAGTGTGTGAAGAAAGAGTCACTTCAGACCTGCTGGCACTGTGGTATTTAATACAGGGACTGATCACACCCACCAGTGCTGTAACTGACCAGGCAACATCCTCTGTCACTACACTTCGAGCAACTTCAGAGAATCAGACAGGAAAAATATCTCATTAGAAAAAACTAAGTGAGAGGGGTTATTGCATGGATCTGCAAATGGGCCTGAACCCAGTCACCTAGTTATCATGTGTGATCTGAGCACCAGAGCCAAGTCCACCCATGGGACTGATCCTGCAGCCACTTCCACACGGGAAGCAGGTAAGAAATCTCCCGGAGCTGGAAACTCTATGTTCTGGAGGGAGCAACTTGCTGGGACTTTACAGACACTGTGTGGAGAAGAAGAGTTTCTTCCTCTCTATCAGAAGCAAGGCAAAGAATGTCAGAAAGCTTTTGGGTCACAGCAGATCACCTTCAGAGTATGACTTCCACCACTGGCACTTAGCCTCCTCCCTTCATGCTTCCTCTGTCGCAGACCATCTGAATACCAAGGTGACCTGTGAAGATAACACAGAGAGAGGAGGCATTTAGGAGCCACTGTGTCGATAGTTGAGGACAAAATATAACCGTACTGTCCTCCTGGCTATTGACAGAGTGTTCCCTCAACTGCACAGCACCCGCCTGGAGGCTCAGCACCTTCCTGGCTCAGCCTGTCCCAGCCGGTGGCTCCCTGAGCCTGCCAGCACAGAGGAGGCTTTGGGTCAGCTCAGGAGAGAGAACCATGCACTTCCAAACAAAGGCCTGTCCTTATCTTCTTAATATTCACTCCGAGAAGAAAACTATCCTCCAGATTGCAGTTATGCTTTGAGTAACACACAGGAAGGTTTTGGTTTGAAAAAGCTGAGCTGCCTGTGTGTTTCTGTGGCACAGAACCAGCTGTCCAGGTACACAGGCAAGGCTCCTCAGCTTCAAATCAAAGCCTACCATCCAAGGGAGCCAGGGAGTGCAAGAGAAAGCCACCTGGCTGCTCTGCAGGCTCCAGAACAGTGCAGAGAAGCCCCTTTTCACACTAGATGATGTAGCTGCCAACAAGCTACCTCAGGAGCAAGAGATTGTCCACAAAACTGCAAGTGCAGGAAGGACTCCTTTCCCTCACTCACTTGATAAACTCACCCACAGAGCACTTTGCACTTCTGGGCTCAGCCTTCAGGGCTGAAGTGAATTACAATGTCCCAGTTAGCCTGGGTCCTTGCAGAACAAGCCCCAGCACCCACAGAACAATGGGTGGACAGTCAAGGCACCCGTGATCATCACTGGGTGGCAGGAAGGGTTTCTCGAGCCCTTCTCACATGGACATTCTCCTCTGAATGAAAACTGCCCCACAGGTGATGGAGCATTCACCTGGGGGTGTCAAATGTCCACAGCAGACATCCTTGCTCTAAGCCAAAGGGAATGCTCTCCTGGGCTCTGGAACAAGGTGATTCACCTTGCACTTGGGTTCTCTGCTTTAGGTGCCAGAAAACAGGGTCCAAAATTCCCAGGCTTAGGCAGGCAGAAGATGAGAGGTTGGGGCTCTGCGAGATGCTCAATTTCCTTCTGGAGAAACTTTCAGAACATCTATTCCACGGCAAAACAGAACATTTTTCTACACTCAGAAGAATCTGTAGGATGAGAAAAGTATTTCCTGCCCAACCATAACACCAGTGTTTTTCCATCAGCTGAGAAACCTCCCAAGAGAGATGGACTCTCTCTCAGCCTCCCCCTTTGGCAGAGTCCTCCAGCTGTCAGGTGGAGCCCAAGGACAACACTAGGAACAAGGCAGTTACTCCCTGTGTTTCAGAGGAAGGGCATACAGCAGGTGAGGCTCTGTGGAGGCACCAGAGGTGGAGTCTGGTGTTTCCTGCTGGGTCCAACAAAGTTTGTGGACAGGAGGAAAGGTGTAAATGAAGTGATGCATAGAGAAGGGGTCTGGTATCTCTGCAGCATGCTAGAGATGTAGCACCAGGGCACATCCCTCCAGATTCCTGAGTGCCAAGCATTTTCCTTGCCATCTTCTCCTACGAGCACAGCACCATGAGACACAGATCCACAAGTCCCAAATCTTGTAGCTTCTACAGATGAAGTCTTGGATGTTACTCTATTTCCTCCCCATGTCCAAGAGGACATTTTCAGAGAACATTTCCAGGTCCTGCATGACAGCAAAGCTTGCTCTGATGGTCCCACTCACAGTGCAGTGTCACCACATGGAAATTCTCCACCAGGTCTTTCTGCTGTTCCCTAACAAGCCATCTCACACATAGGTGTAGTTTACAAGGATCTGGGATGGTCACAAGGGTCTGTAGGTTACAAGAATTTCTATGGCTGCCACTGGGAAAAGGGGAGAGAGGTTATGGAACCCGTGCATGCTGCACTGAAGGGGCGAGGCCCGCAGAAGGTCCTGCTTGCTCATGGACACTGTGCCCTGCTGATCCCCTTTTCCTGGATGTCAGAGCTGGTGTTGTCCAGTTCCTCGGCCAGGGGCTGGAGTGGTTTCATGACCACTCTGGACCTCAGGCCTCAGGGGTGCAGCATGTGCATTGACTGGGAGCTCTTCTCTTGAGCTGCACAAAAGATGTGTGAGGCTGAGACTTCCTCAGTGAGATTTGGGATGACCCAGATCTTTGAGGTTGTTTCCTGAGTTAATTACCTGGTCTACCTTTGAGTGATTAGGAGACCTCCCCTTTGTGACCTCAAGCTTTGAAAGGCCCTTGAAGGTAATGGCCTGGTTAACCAGCCTGTGGACATGAGTTTTCCCTGCACGTCATGTCAAGCCCTCTGCTCCCCAGACACAGTGCCACAAGAGTCACTCCCAATAAGAGGCCCCTTCATCACCCACTGCAGACCAGTATGGAGAGCAGGATGTGAGGAATCATGGAATCACAGAATCAGTCAGGTTGGAAAAGCCCTCTGAGATGATCAAGTCCAACCCTTAACCCAGCACTGCCCAGCCCACCACTAAACCATGTCACCAAGTGCCACATCCACACATTAGTTGAATACCACCAGGGATGGTGGCTCCGCCACTGCCCTGGGCAGCCTGTAACAATGCCTGACCACCCTTTTAGTGAAGAAATTTTCCCTAATACCCAGCCTAAAACTCCCCTGACACAACTTGAGGCTGTTTCCTTTTGTCCTATCACTTGTTACCTGGGAGAACCCCAAGTCCCACCTGTCTGCACCCTCCTGTCAGGACAGGGTGACCAGTGCTGCAGAGTGACCATTTCAGGCTCTATGACACAGCCACAGCTGAGCATCTCTCCTCTCTCCACCTGCAGTACAGCTCCCTGGCTTCAACACTCACCAGGTTAAGAGACAACTCAACAGGATATCCAGGGGACCTACAAATTGGTATCATTTCCAGTTTAATTCCTTCCTGGGCGGGTCACTTGTGACACAGGCACCTAAGTACAGAGGGAGGTATCCTTATGAAAAACACACATAAAGAACAGTCTTGGTATTTCCTTGTTTTTTTGTCAATGAATATGCTACAGGAAGCAGCTCTCAGGCTATGGGAATATTGCTGACTTGTGCTACAGCTCTGTCAGAAAGGGAGCTGCTGGCCTTGTGCTCAGTAGCTCAAAATGGAAGCAACATTTTAAACATTGACCTTATACTAATCAGCATGAAGCACAAACAAGAGTTCACATCACCTACTGACTCTTTGGGTGAGTTTTGAATTAAATACAGCAGAAAATAAAATAAAAATTCAACATGTCATATGACAGATCTGGACATACTTCTTTTCTAATGGATAAACACAGATACAACATAAAACACATTTGAAACACATCATTCTCAAAAGAAGGAGACAAAATGGACTTCAGCTTTAGTAGAGCCTCTGTTCTAGCAACTTCAGTGGAAGGAAAATTTGGAATTTTTAATTATAATTTTTTTTTTAAAGGATGCTAAAGGCAAGACAGTGGCTCTGTGTCTGACTTTGCAGAGTAGGCTACTAAATAATACATATTGAGCACATGTTGCTGCACTGTAGAGAATGTCAAAGCAGCAAGAAAGCCGATTTTGGGTTTTGGAGAGGTTCTCTGGTAGATGGGCTTTTGGCATTCCCAAGGCAAAACAAAGCAGAGTGGCACTATGGAAATAAAATGCATTAGTTGAATGTTCCTGCTAAAGCTACAAGAAGGGTATTTCAGCAGGCGCTTCTCAGTTTTAAGATCAGATGAAGGGTTCTGTTCTTCCACCATTAGTTCCAGGGAGAAACATCACCTTCATTTTCCATAATTTCTTTGTGAACCATAAGCATAAAACCTAATTTTAAATTCAACTTTATTTTTAGGACTGTAACTCTGTACAGAGGCTGAAATCTCTAGCTGGGGGAGCAAAGCCCCTGCTGCAGAAGCTGCTCCTTCTTCTCCCCACGGGATGAGTTATCTCTACAACCCCTAACACCATCCCCAGCCCACTCCAGCTCAAAGGCGTCAGAGCCCCATTCTGGGCAGTGCTTGTCCCAGCTCAGCCCCTGTTCATCTTGGCTTGAACCCCAAAAGTGAAGCAGGAAGGCTGTCAGTTCCTTCACTGCTCCCTTTCCAAAAACACATCTGAAAACAGAGAAACCAGTCATTTTTTCTTGATTGTACTTCCACTGTCTGCAATAAACTATGGATTTTTTCATTCTGATTAATCAAAGTTCATAGGAACTAAATCAACATTTCAAAACGGAAACAGCACAATGACATTTTGGCAGCTTTCAAAAATTACCACTTAGGTCTATTACTTAATGAAAGTTTAACACTGACTACTCCAGCACTTTATTTCAAAACTCTCCGGAGTCTCCACTATCCTGAGCAGCAGAACATGTAGTATGTTAAAGTATTTATAATTAAACAATACCATAGGACAATTAACATGCAACTTCAACCTGGTAATGATCAATAAGAAGATATACCAATGAGATGAGATAGTTCCCCTGGGTGTACTTTAAACCATCTTATTTTACATGCTGAACCTTACTTGGATATCTGCCTCACACCGAGGCTGGACTGCACTCTACAAATGCCTGGTTTTTCCCACTGCCCTCACAAGTCAGAGAAATTAGCCAAGGAAGAGACTTTTCCAGTCATCTGCACTTAAACAAAGGAATCTCAATCCAGTCACAGGAAACAAACACCAAATCTGACTCAAACAGCTGACATACAGTTTAGACCTCTAAAGTCTTGCTGCACTGCTTTAGAGTCTTACAGGTCTTGGCACAAATTCTATTAGCATTAATTTCAAATTCACCGGCAGATCACCGATGCAAACATTGACTAGTGTCAGGCCTGCCACCAATCCCTGCAGCAAGCCCTGAGAAACACTGGCTTTCCCACTGACAACCACCTCACAAGTATTTTTTTCACCTTTAATTCATACCATATCTGCTCTGCTTCTGGGAGCTAACATTTTACTTCAGCTGCACAGTTACATGGCACAACTTCTCTGTGCTGCATTTTTTAAGTAACCTGTCTGTCAAACTTGTACTTTCCACAAAGAATGGAATCAGGATGTTTGACAAAACCTGTTTTCTGCAGGCTGCCACAGACTGTGGCCATTAGTCTCAGTGTCCCCTTGAGCTCCTAAAACCTGGATTTCTCTTTGGTCTCAGAGTCTCCTCCAGCCAATAAGTCTCCAAGTTCCTGTCCTCACACCCTGGTACCCATGATCCATATCCATCACATGGCACCACATCATCTGCAGCCCTTTGGTCTTCTCCCATAATCTCTTTGCTCCTCTTTTCCCTATTTTCCTTGAGCCTAATATCTTTGTGGCACACGCTGTACAACATGTTCAGCTGGAGATTAAAAGTATTCCCTAAGCAGATCCAAACTTTCTTTCCCTACCTTACATATAATGAGAAAAAACCGAGTGCATAAATACTTTTTACCTTTCCTTGGTGTTCCAGGCTCTTTGCATTCTGTCCTTTTATTTGCACTGGCTGTTCCTAATGGACAAACCTTGCATACAGCAAAGCCTGTTTTTCCCTTTGCAGTGCTCCTTGATTTGGGGACACAGTGAGGGATGAAGAAGCAGTGGCATCACAGAGGTTTGGTTATCCTGACTTGTGCAGGCACCTGGTACTTAGTCCTGAATCAAGGGCTTTAAACAGTTCTCCACTCAGCTCTGGCAGAAAATGCAACCCACCATCTGCAGGCATTTGAGGGCTAATTGTAAAACAGTCCCTAGGCTCAAACCTGGTGTAAGTAAAGAAGTAGATAGGGTTGCTCACCATAGATTTTCTGAATTCCTTGGAGGTCGTCCTGGGGGAGTTTGAAGTTGTGTGTTTCCATGTACTGGTAGAAAGGAGCCATGATAGCACTGGGATCATTGGAGTGTTCCAGACCCAGTGCATGCCCCAGCTCGTGGACTGCAACCAGGAAGAGATCGTTCCCTGTGGGAGGAAGGCACAGCCAGGTCAGCACACAGCCATGGCCCGAGGCCATCCCAAGCCCCTCTTGCCCACAAAGCCAGAAGCAAATGGTTTGCTCTCCTACTGCACAGCAGGTCACAGTGCCAGGGTCAGCTCCTGGAGATGGTTTTAGTCCCAAAAGTCTGCACAGCCTTTAGCCATTGTCATGGAATGGGCCAGAGGCTGCCAGCCCCAGAGCAGGTAAAACACGCAGTGCCTGGAGTGAAAGGACACTGACTGTAGATTCTTTTGTAGAGAGTTTACAGAAAATGGCCAACAAAATGGTCACTCTGATACCATTGGCTCCTTATCTGAGTGCTGCCAGGAGAGGTGAGAGCACAGAGTCTGCTAGCAATGGTGGGGAGGGTGCTTTGTGCCCCTTCTGGGTCCTCTGGTGCCATGCTCTGATCTGCCCTGGACCAACAAATCGTAGGGGAGGTCTGAAGGCACCTGGCAAGGCAGGAGGAAGGAAAGAGAAGACCAGGATAACACCCAATGCCCCATGTGGGCAGCCCCATCTGCTCCAGCACGGGCTCCTCAATGTGCTTCTACTCTGCTGGACCCCTGGCACTGCCACGTGTGCAGGAGCTGAGCACAGGGAGCTCCATCCTGCCCCACGCCCACGGAGGGAAAAGGCTGGGTTGGATCCCAGTGGTGGAAGACAGAGGAAGAAGGAAGAAAGAAGGGAAAGAAGAGGAAAGACTCTTCCTGACAGGAAGAGGAAGGGCTGAGGTTCCCTGTCTGGTGCAGAAGCTGGGAGGAGTGCGAAGTAGGGGTACCTTCAACTCCACAGGCACACATTCCTCTTCAGTCCCACGGGTCTGGGACCCTCATCTCTTTGATCTAGTGTTGTCCCTGGATGTCCTACTCCATAAGGGCACTGGAAAGTGACCCAGGCAATGCTGTGTAGGGATGAAGACACAGCCAACAAGGACTGATGTAAGGGTCTCCTCACAGCAGTAAAATGTCTGAGCCCACAATTCTGCCTGAATTTGGGCTCCTCTGTTTTTTTGGGGTTTTTTTGTTTGGCAAGGCAGAAACCAAGAGCACTTGCAATCAGGCACTTGCAAGCAGTGGTCAGTGGCAGTTCAGTGGCTGCTCTGCAGCCTCTCCAAAGAGCTTCCCCACACCTCCAGCTGCCCCTGCCTCGGAGGTACCGAAGCTCAGTTCTGTGCACAGGGCTGAGCTCTCCCTGAGACAGGAGTTGCAACAGTGACTCACATAGAACCATCTCCACTTTTTAAACAGTTGCTGCTTCACTGTTACCCATATGACATGACAAAGCAGTTTCAGGGGTCTGCGAGTCTCCACAGCAGGGAGCTTGGCCAGAATCTGAAGATACCTAAAGTCAGTACCAAACAGTGCTTCCCCAGCCACACATACCACACCAAAACGGTTAAATGCTCTAAACATTTGAGTTGGAGGGTGAAAGCATCTGAATACACAAGAAATGTTAAAATACACAAATGCATTTCAAATAAATTTTCAAATACAAATGTCCAAAAGCATATACAGTCTAAAATTTGCCCACAAATTTACGTAACATTTTAGAGTTTCTGTATTTGGGAAATCCAACTTGAGACCTACTTAGTAATTTTTTCTCATCTGTTGCTGAAAAATATGGTGTGTGCAGAACAAGTCAATACAATGTCCAACAACATAGTATAAAATGCATTGCAGTAGTTTTATGGTAAAGTTCGGAGGACTGATCACTCTTCAGGGGTTTTCAAAAACACTCAAGCTTAGAAGATGCACCCAGATTCCAAATGGGATTCAGAGATTCAATGTCCTCTTGCAAAATTGAATGGACTAAAGTCTCCTGTATCACCTAAATGCTCATGAAAACATCACTTTCACTGCTACCACAATGTGGAAGTCCATGGTAAAGGTCACTCAGTACAGAGCTGACCTCACCAGACTCTGCTCATCACTCACCACAGGCTCACAGGCTGTGACAGGGACATCTTCCCTCACCTTCCCTTGGTGTCATTTTCCTCCCTGCTAAAGTATCTGCAGTATTTGTGCTGCCAGCAGGTCTAGAACCTTTCTCTATATAAGTCTACATATAAATTTATGGAAGTGACTTGCCTCTGTGTGCTAAACCTTTACCAGGAGCCTAAGATCAGGCACTATCTTAGGTTAAATTAGTTTTAAATAGCTTTCAATCACTTGTTTCTGCCCAAAATAAATGCTAGCCCAATTTACAGGTGGAAAACAAATCCCACAGACTCACAGTATGGTTGAGGCTGGAAGGCACCTCTGGAGATTGTCTAGTCCAATGCCCAGCTCAAGCAAGGTCAAGTAAAGCAGGTTGTCTTGTCAGGTTTTGAATGTCAAGTTTCTCACATGGGGCAGCCGCGCACAGCGCACTCCAGATGTGCCAAGGAGAAAGGGAGGATCATCTCCTTGCTGGCATTGACCTGCTGGCACCGTTCTTCCAGAGGCAGCCCTGGATGCTGTTGGCCTCCTGTGCTGCTGACCCATGTTCAGCTTGCTGTCAACCAGGAGCCCCAGGTCCTTCTCTGCAAAGCTGCTTCCCAGTCTCTGGGCCACCAACAAAGCCCAGGGGCAGGGCTGTGCATTTCCCCTTGCTCACCTTCCTTAGGTTCCTGTCAGCCTGTTCCTCCAGCCCCTCGAGGTCTCTGAACAACAGCACCACGAGGCAGTGCTATCAACCACTCCTCCAAATTTCCTGTCATCTTCAAACTTGCTGAATGTGCGCTCTGCTGCATCACTGATGTAATTTCATCAAGGTATTAGACAGTAGTGACCTCATGCAACCCCTCTGACACATAGCCTGAATGTCTCCATCTCGCGGTTACTGCAGCTAAGGATGCAACTCATCTTCACAATACCCACATTTCTTCAGTTATCAGGTCCAGCAGATCATCCTTGTTCATTCCTTCATCACCAGTGAGACAACCATAAGAGCTCTGTGATTATCAGCAAGCCCAGGAAGACGAAGGCTCATTCCTGAAGAAGTACCTCAACCACCATGGTGGTCCATATTCCTTGTCCAAACAGCATTCCCAGTAGTGTCCATCTTGGAGCAAGATTCAGATGGAGAAGTGAATGATGCTTTGCTATGAAAACACAGTCAGGCAATGGGATAGAGCTCCATAATTTCCTGTTCAACCCACTCCCCCAAGACCAAGTAACAAGAAAAACTCGCACTCAGAGTATCCCACCACCTGGGTAAGACAGTAGGGTGAAGAAGGAACTGACTACTCTTGCTCTGTACTTGCAGTAAACAGTCCCAAGAGAAATACAACAATTTTTGCTCATTTGCACCATCTGTACAAAATGAACAGGTCTGGTCAGAGACCTGCCTGAGCTTCCTCCTTCCCATTTCTCAGGAGGCAACCAAAAGTCCACCAATAAGCACCAGAGAGAGGATGACCCTGTAAAACTGGGGGGAGTAAGTTGGCTCACTGAGTAAAATAGTCTGACCAGCTATGCTAAAGAAACACAGTTAATTTAGCTTTGAAGTTGCTGATGTGTTTTCTTTACCAGAACAATGTTATCACCACAGAAAATGACAACTGAGGACACACCTATAGCACTATAAAAGCATCCTCCATTATCATGATGCCACACCAGGTGAATACACTGCTTACCTTACATCCAGCTCAATGGCTCTCTGCAACTTGAAACATAGGTTTAAGTTGAATTTTCTTAATTAAAAGCAATCTGTGTTCAGGATAAACCTCATTAGCTGGTGTGCTCCCAGCTGAGCTAACTTACTTTAGATAAATTGCAAATAATCCCACATCAAACCCAGCTCTTTGGTGGAAGGACTCTCAAATTGTTTGTAATATTCTACCTTTCCCTGCAGAGTTAAGAAACACATGGTTTTACTGCAACAACACAGAGAACACCGGAGTCATAGATAAACTGATTTATGTATGAACTTCCTTCAACTCTCAAACTCCATCCCTCCTGATTCTTTGATTTTAATCTTCCTCTGGAAAACCGTTCAATAGGTAACAGACATCTTGAGACAGCTTTTCTTTGTGAAGTTGCCAGCACATGCCTTCTTGTACAGCTTCATCCCTTTTAACTATGAAAATCCGTATCAAAACACTTTATTTTGCCAACTCACTGAGTAATTGCTGTAGGTCAGCGAAGCCACTTGCTGAAATGCCTGTCAGTTCACAGCAGCAGGTCACAGGGACTCCATTGTGGCAGTGCTATCAGTTACTGCCATCAGTGTTCATCCCTGAGCACAGCTGTGCATGTGGGAAGGCTCTGGAGAGCACACAGCACCGGGGACTGTAAATCCAGGACACAGCTTCTAAGATAACACAAGTACAAATAATATTGCATATCTGATTAACAAGAGAAAAGAGACTGAATCTCTTCTCTCTGTCGTGTTAGTTTTATCCTTTATGAACTGTATCACTCTGCCAACACATCTAGATATTGCAGTGTACTCACACACAATTAAAAAGACATATGAAGGTTATATTTTGAAATTTTATTAAAGTAAGAATGATACTGAAGAAGTCAGATGATTGATTGTGTGTGACAATAGCATGCCTCAGGTAATTACAGAAGAGATGGTGTGAACTAAACATGCTTTAAATACACTAAAATGAATCCTTCCACCCCAACAGCCACATAGAGATGACTGTTTCCCAAGCACAACTTAAAGAAGCTTTAGGGCTACTCTAAGCTATGCCTTGGTTCTTGCATCTTCAGACCTGGTAGGCCTGACCTGTCCAACAGAAGAACATGTGATTTGTCTGTGCTCCTCCATTCACCGCCACAACATGCTCTGCTCAAGGAAAGCTGTTCAGTCCTCTGAAGACCCTGAAGAAGGGGTGATACTCCTCTGTGGAATTCTGTGGAAAACAGCTTTTCTATCTAGAAAGGAAGAAAATACATGTTAAAAAGAAATACAGGTGTCACTTTGTTCATAAGCAATTATTGTTGCATGTAGCAATGAACATGTTGCTTCTTAAGGAATTACTGAAAACTCTGAAGAGTATCTGACCAGCTTCACTGGAGAAAGAAGTGATGTGCAGTTTTAACAGCAACTGTACCACAGCCACGTTAAACTGATCCCCATGAGACCAAGTGACTGCAGAAGGACAAAGAACCACATTATGTTACCAACGTGAAAGGTAATTTGCATGCAAATCAGGGCTGGTAGCTGTGCTATACTTCTTACTAATGGTGCAAGCTGTGCTTTATCTGACATGCACAGAGGGCACTATGAGGACAACCTCCTGCAGAAATTCAGAGGAAAAACACAAATGAATGGCCTGCAATGGTGAGACGAAAAGTGACAGAGTGGGCAGCCAGAGAGAGGGGCAGTTATGCCACTTCAGCTGGCTCAGCAGCCCGACAGTCAGTGGAGTAAGAGTGTACTGCTGAAAACTTAAGCCCATCTTTCACAAATGTAGGTTGTAATTCCATAAACAATTCAATATCAAAGAATTACTAATCCCAAAATGAAAATTCCTATTTGCCTATTCCAGCATAGAATTTAGTAAAGGAGATGGTAAAGCAGTAAAGAAAAAAAAATCATAGAAACACGAAAAATGTAGATATGACTTTCATTCCATCAGTCTTGAAAAGGAGCTATTATTTATATTTTAAAAGTATTTAAATACAGCAGGGCTTACAGACAGAATTCAGTCCTGACCCAGCTGTGGAAACACTGGAAGGTAAGTAAAAAACCTCAGGTCCTGGCATAAGTAGTATGGACAAACCAGTCTGCTATTTGGAATCCTTTTCTGCCCATCAGGTTGAAATGATATTTAATTCCTGATGCTGGCAACAGAGCAAGTGTTGCTCTGGAAGCTGTGAGAGTAGCTCTGTGCCACAGAGAGGGTGTTCTCTAGAAGAGGAGACTTTCTGTCTTTGTTCTCCCCTGACACAGAAGTTCCTGATGGGGCAGTAAAGACTGAGTAGGACTGAGACACAAGAGAGCTGGAATGGAAGAGATTTCCCCCTCAGAGTCATATTCTCAGTGAATTTGGGTACAGAAGGCAATACTAGTCTTAACTGCTTTAAAACCTTGAGCTCTTCTTCAGAAACAGGAGAGAAAAGAAAGAAGTAATTTAAACAACTCCCAAGTTTGCTGCTTGCGTGTGATGTCAAAATCGAGAGTATTGGGTGTCATTTCCCTGCTGATGCTACAATCCACCTGTGCCTGTGATGACCTGCAAACTCTTTCCAAGAATTCCTCTATTTTTCTTTTTTTTCTTCCTGATGGCCTGTTGTTTTTCTCCTCCCCCCTTCAGCAAGTAGAATGCAGCAAGTTTATTAAAGACACTGCAAGTTTATTAAAGACACTGCTCCATTTTGGTTCATTTCACATCATCAGTTTCTGCTTTACAAAAGGAAAGTGACAAAAAGAGACTTTTTTGCTCACCTTGATTCTCGAAACCTGTTTTTTTTCACAGCTTGGGTTTTTTCTTCGTTTTTAAGGGAATGACACATCACTTTGATCCTTACTGGCTCTTTCCTGTGAATCCCAGAGTACTTCCTTCTCTGTGGAAAGAAGTACTTTACTTTGACTATACATAAATCAAAAGGATTCCAAATACCTACATAACTATATTCATCCTCTGGGTATTGAATGACTACTGACAAAAGCAATGGGATAACATTTTTCTTTAAAGAACACCATGAACATCAGGTGTATTGACAAGTACCATCAGGTGTATTGACAAGTACAGTGTTTTGAAAATGGAATTTGGAGATGACCCCTATTAATGAATTTCGGCTGTAATTAATAACTAGCTCTGCCAAGCTGTAAAATCCAGCCTGCACTGTGAAGCCACTGCTGTGTTTGTAGAATGACCGCAAACACACCAGAAGAAAGCACTACTTACAGAGAGGCTGTCCGGGGAGGAGAGGAGAACCTGAAGACAGAAATCTTCCCGTGTGCTGACGGGCTTCCTCTCTTCTCCTTTAGGTCGACAGGACAGGGGTGTAATCTTAACCTGTTGCTGATTTAAGCTGCCTGATTTGATTTCTTTTTACTGTGTCTGGCTGTCTTGAAATCATGTGTCTATATCCTTCTCAAATTTTGTTCAACATTAGCATAGGATGTGAGAGAGCTCTGGCTTATGGGAATGAGCCTCTCCCTCAGCAGCTACAGGATGAAACCAGTGTTAAGTAGGTATGTCCTGGAGACTAAACACTGAACTGGTCTTCAATGAACAAAGTAGTGAGCAACCTGGTGATGTATCATCAAAAGGCCTGAGAGAATAAATTGAAATTTTAATACAATTTATGCCCCACTTGACTTCCAATATGTCTACCAAAGTCTTCCAGGTCTTCTGCATTAAAGGACACGAGAGTAACTTCAAAGCAGCTCTGGTTTTCGCTCTGGAAAATGCTGATGCTCATTTTCAACAACAGTGTCAAAAGCCTGAAAAATAATGATGGATTCAAAATGCCATTTGTTAGAACAAAACTCTTTAGATGTGGAGATATTCTGTACCTGAGAAATCAGAGAAAGAAAATTAAAAATCTACTTAGCAGCCAAACAGCACAAAAATTACACATGTTCTCTGCTCTGAGTTACTCATTGTATTCATACTCTGTAGGCTGCCAGCTTCAGTACTTCCATAGAAAATGAACATGAGAAAAAGTGGTAACACAAGAAAGAAATGAGACAAAGCAAGGCAAGACACAGAGGAAACAGGAATTAATTAAGGAGAAAAGACTACCAGGTTCTGGCAATTTGCTGGGTGAAGGTACAGGGGTTAAGATTAATTTTCTTTTCCAAGCAGGCACTGCACTTGCACAAGGCAGGTAAGTGGGGAGCAAGCAGAGAGCAGAGAGTCAACCTAGGAAAGTGGATGCCAAAACAAATCTCAAAGAAAAAAAGAAAGCAACAGCTGGATACTCTGCATTCCTCTTAGCTCCCTCCACATAAAATATCACAACTGTAATCAAACAAAACAAATAGGATAAAGAACGTTTAGCCAGCGATGTTTCCAAAGTGACTGGAAACACCTGGAAGTCTTTGATAATGAAGAACCATATGACTAGGTGAAAAGAAAAAGCCAAACCTACTGATACCTGCCCCTTAATACCAGGGAATTTGTTGGATATTTTAACATACATTCTATGTTTATAGGATTAGTCTAGTCAATGCTCCAGAAACGTTGTACATTCATGCATTAAAAAAAACACAACAGGATCAGTCAGAGGTGGTTCTTCAAAAGGATCAAACATCTGGCAAAAAATATTGCCAGCTACCTTTTCATGCACCTGTGAGCATCACCAGTCCTCCCTCATGAACGATTTCAATATTAAACAGTCCTGTTTTTAGAAGGGAACTTGGTGATCGAGACAGAGAATTTTATGAGCTGAATACCTAGTTATGGCTTAGAGTTGCCAAGAGAAATAACTGCAATTTGCTTTTAAGTTCTAGGAACTCCAATGCTGTCTATGGCAGTGCTAAAGAATTATGGAAAACTGGAGATTGAAAGTCATGGCTGGAAGCCACCAAGCTTAACTTTCTGCTTCAAGCAGGGCTAATCTCAAAACTACATCAGGTTGCTCAGGACATCATCCAGCCATGTTCCAAAAGTCTCAAAGGATGCAGTCCCCACAACCTCTCCAGGCGCAGCCTCTGAGTTCTACCACTCTGTTGGTGAAGAAGTTTGTACCTTACACCCAGGTGGGGTTTTTCTTGTTGCAGCTTCGGCCCCTTGCCTTTTGTTCAGTTTTCTGTTCCTCCACCTCATGTGCCTCTGTTCTCTCTCTAATATCTCCTCAGGTGGAAGACTGCTATTAAATGCTTCCTCCCCATCCTCCTCCTCCTCACTAGGCTGACCAAGCCCTGGTTGCATCTTGCTTACAGGGATACAAATGTCAAAAAAAAAATCAAGGTTTGTGATGTTAATACTGCCAGGACAGAAAACAGCAGATCTCCAGTGAAGACACTGCTTTGAACACACTGATGAGCAGGTTAAACGTCAGCTCAAAGCTCTGCATTTCCCCAAGCAGGCCTGTCATGATCACTGGCTGTCAGTAAGCTCCAAAATTAGCTACCCCAATCAAAATTTTCTCCTTGAGATCCTTGCTGAATATTCACATTCGTCAGCCTAGACAGCATTTGGCTGTCCTGAAAAAGCTGCTCAGGTTCCTTAACATATGCCACGTCCAGATGGTGACTCCAGGAGTGCTTGCTCTGCTGCGCAGGTAGATGTCCACTGAAACAATGCTAGCTCTTGTGGTAGAATCACAGGGGAAAAGCTGTCCAGTTCCTCTCCTCCATGGCTGACAGAACCTTCCTAAAGGTGGTTCAGGCCCTTTTCCTCCAGAGCTCCTGCAGAAGCTCCTGCACTGAATTAGCACTGAAGGTGACCCGTGAGATCTCATCTCCTGTACTGGTTCTGGCAGTGTCTTGCAAACTCTGGCACTATTTTTGTTTGGCTTTCTTTCAGAAGCCCTGAACAGGAAGCTTTCCAAAGAAGCCTCTGCAGGAACCCACTGGGATCTGTGGGGGACACACTCAGTTGTTACAATTATAAAATCTGTTTACTTGCTGTTAGCAAAGCTCAGCATTTCTTGCCAACATCTAAAAAGCTGCCACAGTGGTCATCCTACATTAACAGGGAGAACTTGGTACAGGTGTGGAAGAGAGGCACTGAATGATGAACCCCATGATCTGCACAATGATCACACGACGTGAAGTTGAGCCACACTGGAGTTGGTACAGAAATAACTTGTCAGCTGCGGGTGGTTCTTGAAGGAGCTGAAGTGGCTGCCCTGGGCACACTCCCACCTACAGCGCAACGTGACAACAGATGATAGGGAGGGTCTTAGAGGCCAACTCTGCGCATGGAAAGAAATAAAATCTGATGATCCCTGGCAGAGTATGAATACCCGGGTTCTTACCTCACTTTAGTATTAAAAAGATTCTCTCATCTAGCTGCAGGGGGTTGGCAGACATCACAGATTGAGTGGTACAGTGTTAGCGACATGCATAACAGCAATGTATTTTTGCTTTTAAACCACCAGGAGGAAGATTTGCCTGGGATTATTAGTAATACTATTCGTAATGTTAAACTGGAGATAAAAATTTACTTTCTGTAATTAACCTGGATTAAAACAAATGTTTGAGTTGTCAGAGGTGTGTGAGAGCTGTTATGTGTTGTGTGGATATTTAAACTGACAGAACTAATGTTCAGTCACTCAGGATTCCTTTCCAACTTGTTTTTGGAGTTACATACATCTATAATTATTATTTCCGTATAAAGGCTAGGAAATACTTGATTTGGCCAGTTAATAATGGATTTCAAGCATCACCTCTATGCTTGAGCCAAGTTAGGTGCCAAGGTAGGGAGATCCCAGCACTGTCAAGTCTGTTCACCCCCTTTCAGGCTTTTGCTGCCTGAGCAACGTGTTGGCATTGTGAGTCTTGAGATGGGCAGTTCAAAGCCTGCTTGGCTGTTCCTACAGCACATTTCAAGTACAAAATGCCCAAAACTTCAAGAGAGCAGAGGAAAGTCTGGTGTCCCTTCTGATAAAACCAGCAGTTGGGACACTGAGACTGTGCTGACACAGGCAGGTAACCAAATAAGCAGCCAAGAGGGGCCCTGTGGCTGGGGAGAAGCTACACCCCAGGTCCTGCTGAAAGACAGGGACTCCAAACACAGCTTCACCTGCCTCCATGTGCCAGGCACCAAAGTCTAACAAGTCTGGGACCAGCTAAAGGCCAAGAGCTGCTTTCATTCCTATTGAAAAGCACCTCCCAGGAAAAACACGAGGTAAGTCCCATCACTGTGCCCATGCCAGCTGCTCCTCATGTGTGGTTGTGTAGATGATTTATCTCTAAATGTAAAAAACACACTCCCCCTCTTTTTCAGTTGCACCTTGTTTGCCACATCACTTCTCTGATTTGCCTTAGTTCCTCCAAATTCAAATGTTCTGCTTCATGCTCCCAGCTGCTCCCATCAACATTGTCACCACAAAAAAAAAAAAAGAATTCTTTATCCCATGATCCCAGTTAATAAGAGCTACTCCAGGAGTTCAACTTCCTACCTTTTGCCCATCCTCATCATAAGATTATCTAAATTAATCTTCCACAGCTTGCTTATGAGAATGCCAGAGAAGGCAGTACAATTATGAAGAAAAATCAGCAATCACAGATTGAAAGTACAGTCTTACATGGCTAAAGAAACTGAATGCCTGAGCGGAACTCTAGCAAATATCCAGGGGGAAGGAAACTTTGCATTCACTTTGACAGTCTATGCAGGGATCATTCTTCACAGTAGAAGAAAACAGAAGGGTTGGTGCATGTGCCCCTGTTACCAGGGCTCAAGAGGGCAGCCAACAGCATCACAGCTATTATGATCACACCAGTAATTTTAAGGGACATGGTAGTGGCCATGCTGTCCACAAGGGCAAAATCAGTATAATAATGACAATGCAAAATGGTCATGAGTATATAAACCCCAGTTAACTATCCCCTAGCTGGCATGATAAAGTTGCCAATAACCCCAGTGGATTACCACAAGGCATCTTTACAACACAGAAGCTTTCATCAACAGGATACACCACATTCTCCATGTACAAATTGGAGATGGCTGTTTGCATAGAAAGATCTGCTCAAATAATTCTTATTTTTCCTGACTGGATAAAATTTCCTGTGAAACGTTTCACTTTTATCCATAAAAGTGTACTGCTAGTGAAGACTGCAAAGCAGCTCTTCTGTGGGTTGACAGCTGCTTCCAAACACAGACAGACTGGACCTCTGCAGGTGCCACAACACAGTGTAACAAACCCAGACCCACAAAAGCAAAGCTTCAGATCAGACTGTAATAACTGTAATAAAACTATATGGATAAGAGGTCAGCCAAATACTCTAAGGATCTGTGGCACCAGTTTCAGCATTCTGCTCTGTTGACAGGAGATTTACCTTCACAATTGCGAGGCTAATAGAGCTCCAAGGCAGATTGCTCAAATTTTCCCTTCAACTAATACACATTCTTGTCAGGAACGGAACATTTTACACTGTGATATTTTGTGGGTTGATGTAAAGATACCATTGTACCTCAGTCTTATTTCAAGATTTTTATAATCATTGAACAGATACTGAATGGCCAAACCAGTTGCTCTTTTGCATGTGAATAAATGAGAGCTTTGCTAATTATTTACTTATATTTATATTACTTTACTTACTTATTCTTTCACTGAGGCTTCTTTAGTTCCAGACTGATCAACCCTGTGTCCACAAAATACATATCTTAAGGACAAGCAAGACTATGTTTGAAGAAATACTTTCTACTAAACAGATTATATTGCCCCCACTAATACCTTATTTTCAGTGAAAATAGGCAGAGCAAGAAACCTCTGACCAAGAAGAAACTCTTCAAGCCCTGCTACAAGCATTTCAAGTAGAACACATCAGAGGTGAGAACGTGAAGCTAGTGAGCACTCCAGTGACAATGAACAGCTAAACAGAAGGAAACCCCTCCCTAAAGAGGTCTGGATCATCCAGTGAGGAAGCAGGACATCTTCACAACTGCACACTGAAGATAAGGATCCAGGCAAAACCAAATTCCTCACACAACATTTCTATAATGCTCTGACTACAGCCTCACCCCTGTCACCCTCAAAACATCAAATTCCCCTTCTACCATTAACACTTCCCCCAGATGGAAGGGACAAATACAACCCCACCATTCTCAACATCCTCACTGGTGACTTTTTAAAAGAGCCTGTGCAGCCCAGTCTGTGCAGCACAGTTACCTAAAAGCAAATAAATACATAGGTGACATCCTCTGAATAGGAAATCTCAATTTTTCTATTAATTCTTATACAAAGTGCACACCAGCCCCTCAAATACCAATTCATGCACTTTGAGGACACCACTCATGACAGTCACACAGCACACCAGAAAAATACATCATGTTTTTGAAAAAGCCACATGGCTAAGAATAACATAAAGAATAGCTGTTGTAAAAAGAGAGACCCTCTACTCATTGTATGCATTGCTCTCAAACACCATCCTAAAAACTGCATCCAAAAAAATCCTCAAAGAAGTGATCACCTATGGTAGAACATCCTACCAAAGGATGGAAAGTTTTCTGCAGAGCCATCCCTGCCAGTCTTTAAGCTGTCTCCCAACCTTGATAAGCTTATCTCAGAAGGAAGCCTTTTGTGCAGAACATGAGAACAGAAAAAAAACAAGTACAACTTGTCAAAACCTTCCCTTCCGCCTTCCTGTAAGGACCTTCCACCCCAGACACCAGCACTGCCAGGTCTCACACGTGGGCTTTCCTGGGAAGTCATATCCAATACCTGGGCCTCCCACACTCCCACAGTTGAGCTCAAATAAGCACTGAGACCAGACACTGGTGGCACAGAGCACTGACACACACAAACACACCTCCCTGCTGCAGCTCTCACAAGTAACCACTCAGTCTCTGACTGTCCGCCACTCCTGATCATGGAGGGAGCCCTCCAGCCACAAACCTAGGAATAAAAATTTCTAACATTTCAAGACAGCAAAACACTGCTTCTCTGTCACTCTATAACCTCCCATAGCCTCCACACTCTCCCCCTCTCCACACCCCTGCTCTCTCTTTCTTAGCCTACACCTCCTCTAGTCATTTACACATGCCAGGAAACATTACTTCTTTTTTCCTACAAAGACAAGTATCATATCATTTCTGCTTTCCTACAAATTAGCACTCCCTCGCTGAACCTGACAGCTCCATTTCCTGCCAAAGATGATTTGATACTGACTCACAGCTCTGAGGGATTTTCCCCATTTGCAACCCAGGCCAGGCCTGAAGGTGGCTTGAGTGCCCGAAAGCTTTTCTTCTTTTCAAACGACACCAACACCGTTTGGTCTAATGAAAGACGTCACCTCTGCATATGTCCTTAGGCATCATGGGCACAGCAACACTGCTGTTTTCATACAGTTTTAAAATCAACACATATTTACATTCCAAGTAAACTTTTAATCGTTATCAAAATATCAAAACATGATTTTGAATCCCTAAAGACTTAAGGACACATCGTTCTTCCCAAACCGTTATGACCGTGGAAACTGGAGAGATATTTTGTGAGGCCACTGTGAAATTCTGATTATCAGCCTAAACTTTTTACAAGGTATCACTATCCTCAATCAAAGGTTTGAAAATAGAACAGAAAGGGCTCATTGCTTTCAGAGAGCGAGATAAAGCTGGGAAGATGCAGAGACTCTTCATGCTTAATAAGAGAAAAACAGTTGCCCCAATCATCAGTCTCCCTTAACTAATCAGCAAGCCCCAACCTCTGACAGGAGGAGGAATTCCAGAGTGTGAGAAAACAAATATGGATCAAAACAACTTAACATTCAAATGTCTTCACTCTCAACTTTCTATTCACCGCTACAACTGACTCTAATTGCCCTTGGTAAGTATTCCATTTGATACAATTTCAACACTCTTTTGTTCATCTTTTCCCTCCCAGAGTCATGGTTTTTATAGCAATTAAGGCCCAAACCTTGAGAGATGTAAGAAGCCAGCAGACACACTCTTCTGTTCACTCCTAAAATTCACACCATGCACAGCCACAAACAAACTAATAATATTCTTTTCCCATTTAAGATAGAATACATGTTTAGAAAGCATCTGAACCGCTGTATGGGAGGTGAAAGCTCCACCAAGCAAATACTTTCTAGTTGAAAGCCTGTCAGTGTCTCTGCATCCAACTTATCCATGTTGGGAAAGATGACCTGCACTCTTACCATCATGATTAGAATTTCCCAGGGTCCATGGCTCATCTGAGTCAAAGTGAGTGTCTCCTCCAATTCCCGGTCCAGGAAAGTAAGCGTGAGCCAGGAATCCACCTTCTCCATCAAATGGAGAACTGTCTCCATGGAAACCAGAAGCAAAAAATATCATAATATCTGCCTCCTTTCTGTCATTTTTAATTTCATGGTAAGGGACCTCTTCAAAGGTAAGTGGTGTCACTCTCTGCCAAACATCAAAGGCCTGACGAATGGCTCTCCTTGTATCAATCTCACCAACCTTGGGGGTGTAGTTGTGTACGCTGTGGAAATGAGAAAGAAGGGATGTTTCAATTTGCAGAATACATTTGAGACTTACCAACATATAGCCACACAGTTTCAACTTCCAAAGGGAAGTTTTTTCCAGACACTACTCGGTGCATGCAAAGTTTTGCTGTTAGAAAGAAAATTACCAACAAAACTACCACCCTCATCTGAAGTCTACATTTATTAACAAGAATCTTCATAATGCTTTGGTTGATTTTGGATCACTTCCTAAAAACCTGGCAACTTTTCAAATCTGGGTGTAGACAGCTGAGTAATTTTTTAAAAATGTAAATTACTTCAGATTTTGTCTAAAGTTATGCTAAGATGGAATCTACTATATGACAAAAACCCTGACCACTAAAATTCATTTTGAGAAACAAACTTCCAGTAAACTACACAACCTTACTTATATGACCTGCTTCATTCTCTGAACTACTTAAAATATTTTAGAGCTCGTAAGAGTGATGGATCTGCCAGTTTTGTTCAGCCCAGTCCATGACAGCTGTAAAGATAGAGTTTGGGGAGAGTAAGGGGCATTTAACTGCACATAAATTTCCCGTAATTCTAAACTTTATCTTAAAAATGCTGTTCATGAAGTGTTTTGTGAGTGTGCATGTAACAGCCTCATGATCTATTAAATTTGACTTAGGGAATATGAAAAATCTATGTCATGGGAACAATCTGCCGTCTTTAATGAAGCTGGCTTAATTTGATGTAAACACACTGTAACACATTCAGTGGTGAATCAAGATACCCATCACTTGAATGCACACTACAAATACTGATATTGGAAAGCTAAACAACTACTGGTTTGACAAAGGCAGCAGTGCAGCCATCTGACAATCTGCTTCTCTTGCTTATGCATATGCTTAAGACATATTTTATTTATATGATTCCATACCACTTTTCCCTAAGGTCCAGAAAAGGTTAGAAGGAGGATCTGATTCTCAGACCTTCACATACAGAAGGTGTCCTTTTACAGTTTGAGTTAAAGTAATGATTATTGGTGGAAGCTTTGAACTAGTCCCCAGAACAAGTCCCTCCTCCCAGTCTCTGCAGTCCCTCACCGTTACTTGAAGCATCCTCCTTCTTTCTTGGAATTCTTGGCAGAAGTGACAGAGTGCCCCAGTCCCTGATCCTCTTTCCCTTCACACCATCATGTCCTTTCCTACACATTCTGGCACTTCCCACGTAATGGTCACTCACGTTTCTACCTCTTCACCACAGACTTTCTTTCCCTCTTAGTCTTATCCAGATCTTCCCCCTAATGCCTACATCTCTAAATTTCACTCCTTTGCAATCTCCTTTCCCCCTCCAAAAAAATTTAGAAGGCTGTAATTTCAACTACAGGGTGGGTTAATTTTATTTTGAAGTGACATTCTTATTGCCAGAAAACTCCACTGGCCTTCGTTCAGCATTTGACTTTCAAAAGCTCACGGCCTGACTGACTCAGAACATGTCTCTGGGAAACTATCACCCCTCTGCAATACTCTCTTGACACCTGTAGCTCACTCCAGCTGGCCTAACCTCAGCTGGCCTAAGCCTGGACAAAAGCAAGAGCTCTACTACAGGAGCAAAAGTAAAACCTCTGCAAAAATAAATGTTTCAAATCAGTAGAAGGAGAAAGCATCTTGTCCCCAAATAATGATGTTCCTTCTGCTTTAATGGTTTGTTAAAGGTGATACATGATCTAAAGGCTAGACCCTTAGATTTCTAACGGAAGAAAAAGGGCCTTTTACTAAGATTTCCTGCCAAAATTATACAACTGATGGCTGGGATTTAGGTGACTTTACCGATCAGTTATTTTCTAATTGATAACAGACTCCTCAGCTACTCCAGTGCTCTAAAAGTATTCCCCTCTACCACATTCTGCGAATGAAAGCCTGGTCTAGACATTACAGGGAGGATCCAGTTTCAATTTAAAAGTACTTACAAATTCTGCATGCCAAACAGGTACAGACCAATTTTTCCCCATCAAAAAGGGGGAGGGAGGGGGCTGTACCTGTAGGTTATGTGCTTCTGTCTCCACTTCTGGCCAGTGAGCGCGTACCGCTTTTTCCTTCGGCTGTGACGTAGGTGGGGATGATCCGGAACTCCACACCGAGGCTTCTTCATCCACCTGCAAGTAAAGGAAAAAGAAAAAAAAACAAGCTACACAAAGAGTTTGTAAAAGAGATTCCAAAGAACTCAGGGGGTGACTGGAAGACTTCTGAGAGATGGCCAGTGATGACCCCAAGAAGGGTTCAGTTCTTGCTCTGTCAGGTTTATCCTCTTTGCGCAGGGCTGTGCACCCCCACTCTGCTGGCAATCCACAACTCAGCACACCAAAACCACTTCATTTTTCCTTTTGGAAACACAGATTCCAGATCAGGTATGCTTGACAAGAGCCTAATTATGATAATGCCACAAGAGACCCAAATCAAAATCGCAGGTGGGTGTGTCCTGGGATCAAACTCACCTATCACCTACCGAATCCACTCTCCTTTTGGTAAAGTGCTCCTGTGCTACTGAAAAAAAATCCAGTTCATACCTCACTAAGTAAAACTGAACAAGTGCAAACACAATCCTCCAAGACAGTAACTACGGCTTTCACCTGGAATGACCAGAACAGATCCCTCCAGTCTCTCGGTCACACACACCAAATTCCATTAGGTTCTCCCCGTAATCCCTGACTCTTGATGTCACTAACGATGTAGGAAACTCTAGTGTCTATTGCCAAGTGAACTGGAAGAGCAAAGAATGCTGTCCCTTGCACAGAGATCCAGGTAATATTATCAGAGAAGTCCACTCTCCTTCCCTATCTCCTTTACCTCCAGCCTTGACAGATCTTTTGTTTCTTTCTTGCAGCAGCTTGGGGATGGTCAAACACTAGCAGAGGTTGCCCAGAGAAGTGGCAGAATCTCCATCCTCGGAGATATTAAAAATCCAACTGGAAATGGTCCTGGGCAACCTGCTCTAGATGTCCCTGTTTTAGCAGAGGGTTGGAATAGATGATCTCAAGATGTTCCTTCCAACCTCAATGATTCTCTGACAGAGAATCAAGGAGAAAAAGACTGTTCCTCAAAATACACTTGCTCGTGTGGGCACACCCCAGAGAAGCCAGAAGTGGCTTATGGAGGAACAAATCTGCCCATCCCTGCATGTGGCAGCTGGGGAAGGAGGAAACAAGGACAGACACTGAGGAACAGGTACTGGTGGCCCCAGGTCCCCAGTCACATCCTTTAAGATTTTGCAGTGCAGCCCAGGACAGGAGAGCAGAGCCCAGGAACAATGCAAGCAGTCTCTGGCCACAGCCTTCCTAAGGCACTGCCTCAGCCACTGGAATTCTTCAAGCATTTAATGCATTTGGCCCACTTACTCTGATGGCAAAAGCGGGTGTCCAGTGTGACACAAAGCCCTTAAGAACACTTTGCAGGACATGCTACTGCCTCGTTACACACAAGAAAAGCATTGTAGCCAGTCCTGGCCCATTTCTCACACAGGACACCAAATTCTCTTCCTTCTCCTCAGTAAGGTTTCTCCCACATCCTTGGCCACCCAGGGGACAACTTTTGCCCTCCAAGTGCAGACATTCCTCCGTCAACTGCAGCCAGCCAAAGGCAACAAGTAGTCCATGCTTGTGCCTAAACAACGTACATCTTATTCACCAGAAAATATTAGCCCCAGACCTTCAGGAGAGTCTCCCATCACCAGCAGATGGTTTACAAGACTTTTTGCCAGGACACCTTTTAAATTAAAACCAACCAGACAAACAAACACTGTGCCTCACCAGAACGTTTTTTCAGAACACACACACCTGGCTCCCAATTCAGGCAGCCATGCAGCCCTTTCCTGATTCCACTTCCTATATGTAACTCTGGCTGCTTATAAATTTCAGTGCAGTCATCTGTCATCATCTCCCCATGAAGAACAGAGCAAATGAGAGTTGTTATACATATTGCACTGTACCTGACAAGAACCCAAGCAGTGTATATAAAGCCAGCACAGATCTTCCCCACTTACATCACCTCACATTTATCAGCACTGTACATCTTTCAGAAATCCAGGCAACCTGTGGAAATCAGATCTGTCTTGCCCACACAACTGCTGCCACCTTCAAAGAAAAGCAGTATATCTAAGATTTGCTTTTAGAAATATCAATTCAACCTGAACACACTGTGTTTTTCCAAGTGTCCTTTATTTGTGCATTTTTGCATTGCTTCTAGCACTTTCCTAGAGAGACCTCACACTTACTGTCACCTGCATCTCCCAGATATTTCTTCAGTTTTCAGGGTTTTTTTTAAATGCCACTCATATGATACAATGTTTTTATTATAACCCTACACAAGCCATAGTGTGAATCAGGTTTTCACCTCTTGAGCTTCATGGGAACTCCAGTGGTCTGAACATCACCATCAGCAGGCCCTGACTATAGTCAGAAAAGAATCTTCAGTTTTATCCTTACTAGTATAATCTAGAAGACAAAACATTAACAGAGCAATACTACCAAACCAGCCTGCGTGTGTAGAGAAGTCACTGGGGCTGCCCAGGGCAGTGCTGACACGCCAGCAGGACCTCACACCTCAGCATCTGTTTCCCGTAACAATACCTTGCCAAGTTCCCAACACTTGCCCTATGCCCAGCTGGCTACAGAAATTCACCCCCACACAGCTCAGCTCCCTGTTATCAAAGCCAGAGCTGCACAGAAACCCCACAGAAAGTGAATTCCCTTCAACAGTCAAATTCTCTGCCCCTTTCCCAGCTCCAGGTACAGGCACAGGGCACGAGGCTGTTCCAGAGGAAGCTGCAATACTGACGCCTGAGCCTTCAAGGACTTCTTGAGCCAAAGCTTCCAAGGTAGAGCTGCTGAGAGACTCATGCTGCCACGGCCCCTAACTCCTCCCTCAACCCCATTTCACTTAGGGCTGTCTGAACCCCCATATTCTACCACCGTTTGTTCCAGAGCTCAGCTACTGCCTGTCTGAAGCCAAGTAACAGAGCCCAGCTACCTGGCTGGAGCTCAGCAGTGCCCGAGCTGTCAATAGCCTGAGCTAATCTCAAGCTGAGAATGTTTATCTGGATCAGTTCCCTGATTCAACTTACCTCCCAGACATATGGGCCCTGGTCTAATCACATGGACCAAGATACAAATCCAGCCATCCCTCCTCCTCTCCACAGGGCAGGTCTGTGGCAAAATATTCACAAAGCTGTAGCTTGCTGCTGTTAATCATCTGCAGCTGAGCTTTATGACAGTCATTCTCTACGGAGCAGTTTGGATAACCCTCTCTGTGTTTCAGGGGAAATCATCACACCAGAAACAACAAAAGACAATTACTTGAAGCAAGATTCAGATACTTAGGTTGCTTCCCGCCTCCTTATTTTTTTAAATGGGAACACTGGATCATCAAAATTTATACTTGGCACTTTTGAGGCACAGACTATTGCATTCCTCCAGCTGTTTGGCATCAGAAAACAGGCAATTTCCAAAAGCAGTGACATCCAGTTCTTGTCCACATACAGCTGCCTTCCTCAGCTCAGGCTCCAAGCCCTTCACAAGACTCTCCTAAAGAAAGGAAGCTGTCACTCTCAATCCCTCACTCTTGAGCTGGTGGGAGTGGTATCTTTAAACAGCTCTGGTTCACCCCAAGGTGAGAGACCTGCACAACAGGCTCAAGACAAAGCACAAGACACTTCCAATACAAGTAAGATCATTTCTTGGTTCCCTCTAAGGCCATGTGATTGACCATGACAAAGACAAATCACCACTTTTGTTCAGCACTAGTGTGCCTTCTCTCCAGCATGCTCCAGGACTGTATCCTTGCCCAGCTGCTCAGCAAAACCACACTTCAGCCCACCAGCTGCAGGCAGACATAAAATTTGCTGAGGCACCATCAGTTGCAGGGTCTGAGGAGGCTGTTTTATGTATTCTCCCTGCTCTCTTTACAGGAAACTACATAGCCCCAAGACAGACCCTCTGCTGAATGGACCCCCACCCAACTTTCCTTTTGGGTACCAAAAAGCATCACCAGTGGCAGTGCTTCTTTCCATCTCCCACTAGCAGCACCTTCATGGTGGCTTCCACATGCTTAGGTACCCATCTTGGAGGAAAAAACAAGCTCAGGATTTGAGGGCCTTTGGGAAAGGACATGAGAAACTTTAGGCTTCCATAATAAGTGTAAATAGAATATGCAGAATATGCAGAATTTGTTGCCTAACAAAGAAACCACAGAAAATAATAACTTTGCATAACTCTGATTCTTAAAGTCACCTCAAAGAGACAGAACTTATAACACTGATGGATGTGACAGAAAATTTCATAATTGCAGTCTCAAAACTCGTAACACAGACTGAAACAATGGCTTAGTAAATGCTTGAGTAACTCAGAGCCCTTGGAGGCAGCCTGCCTTGCCAGCTCGTTTCCTTCTGTCAGCTTCCACAACCAGGCCTGAGGAAGTGACAGCCCAACACGGCCCAGGCAGATGCCCCTCCAGCTCAAACGACAGGCTCACAGCTAACAGCAATCTGGACCTCTTTTTCCATTCATGCAATTTCTAGGCAAATTCCACCCACTCATACAACATATGGACCCACTGACTCAGGACAGATGGAGGCAGAGCAACCCAACATGCCTCCAAAGTACACCAGAGTCTGGTTGCATCTGAGGTCTCAAGCTTTTGGGAGACCTGAGTTTCAGAACAGGGAACCATCTGGGTTTTTCACTCATCAGCCTTTGGTTGTTCATGCACTGATCAACCCCTGCCCATAAATACAAACTCACTAAAATGTGGGCAACACCTTCCTTTCCTTCAGAAAAACTTTTACTTACTAAAGCAAGTACTCCCACATGCAGTTTGCTCCCTTCCCCTGTCACCCACAAGGCAGCAGAAGCAGCTCCTTCACTTTCCAAACTAGCACCCCAATATCACAGCCCCTTCTTTCCTCATCCCCTTCCAAATCATCAGCATCCCAAATCCAAGCTTCTACACACCACCTGCATACACAGAGCCTTGCTTGATGGCTCTGCTTTGGCATTCACCTACAAACCATGTCATTAATGGCACAGAGATCTCAGATGGAAAATTCCCACCTTTAAAAATAAATTAGCTTTTCAACTCATTTGAAAAGCTAACAGGATTTTCTCTGTCCCTCGATGGAGAACAAGGAGCTCTTCCTGTGAGCTAAAGGAGGGAATGCTATGTTCACTGGAGAGGTAGCCTCAGCCCAGGATGATCCCCTCCCGTCCAATTCACTAGTTTCTTCTGTTTCTCCCTCTTCTTGCAGTCTGGAAGGCATAAAACCAAACCCCTTGGCTCTTTACATTATTTGGTTACTTTGTGGCTCTTTCTTTTGTACTACCATGTCCATTTTGCCAGCAGTGTGCCCTAAGAGGAGACGGAGAACCAGGCACAGCATGCTCTGAAAGGGTCTGCTAACGTAGCAAGGGAAAAGGACAACTAGGCAGGGCCTAAGCAAGTTCCATTGGGCTTTCTCTTTTTGCTCACCATAAGATGCTTTTTTCCCCCACAAAGCCTTAGGAAAACCTTCTCTGTATTCTGCTTTAGTCAGCAGATGTTCCCCAGACCAACAGCAGATGGATCCAGCCACTACACGACCAGGCAACCAGACAAGGAGCCACTTCCACACCACCCTTTGCAGCCCACATTGAAGAGAAGACTAAAGAACAAAGTCCCTCCAGCCCTGGTGGTTTACACCAATGCTTCTGAGCTGCCACAACTCTGATCACAAACAACAACACATGGTCAACAAACAGCAGAGAACATCTAATGTCCAACAAATGGCAACTATGGGCAGCTAAGTAGCCCTGACTGTCGACATCAGACGACAATAACTCACTTCAGTTCAAACTATGGATCTCCACAAATAGCATCTATGGAGATACATAAATCCAATAATTAACAAATAGATTAGAAGCCATTTCTGGAGCCAGAATTTTAACCTAAATTCAGACAGAGATGGAAATAAATGAAACCCTTGATGTCCTCCACTTTCAGAAGTTCACAGGATTCACACTTTGATTGTGCATCAGCAATGGGGATCTGTGTTCAAAGAACAACAGTACCAAGAGCTTCTCCTCACACTCACAAAAATACTGTTGGCAAAAAGAAAAGTGGAACTGTCCACATTTTTATTAGAGACACCTTTTAATAGTCAAGACTTCTCTGGTACAGTCAGTCAGGCAAATCTACCCCTTTTGAGGACTTCTTGCACCCGGAATAATTACCCAGGAAATACGACAATGCATTAAGAAAGACAAAGTCAAAAGTAGCCTATATTAATCTTACTCAATAGTTGTCTGGTCCAAAACTCCTGTTACTGGGATTCCATAAAACTGTTGCATAGTGGCAACTGCAGACTGCACAGCTTTTCCCGACTGCAAGGCAGACATTTGGCTGTCAGATGGAAGTAAGTAGCCGTAAGTTTTTAACCAACCCTGAAAAAGAAACAGATGGTAAGATGCCACAGTAAGTTTCCAACATAACAGTTCAGAACATTTCCTCAAAAGAAAAAGTGACAAACTAGCCCAAAAAATTCAGCCATCTCTCTTTTTTTGCTTAGGTTTGGTAATATCAGCTGATTCCTAGGAAGGGCTGAAGACCCAGCTTAATATCACCTGTCCTGATGGGACAAAGCAGACCTGCCAATTAAAAATGAACATCATCCCTACTGAGCAACTGAGGTAGACTTAGGTCTTTGGAGCATTAGAAATGGCCAAGAAGCTTTGTTCTTGTTCCAGGGACTTCCTGTGCACCCTGTCCCCTTGCCATCACGAGACTCTTCAGTCCTCACAGCAGCAAGCTCCCAAGAGCCCACTTCCCACCACCCACTGCTGTCTCTGGACCATCATTCCAAGAAAACAGCTTAACAGCCCTGAGAAATCCCTGAAAACACAAGTTCAGCTTTGCACTTGCAATGAGCACAGAAGTAATTCTAAAAAAACTCAAATGAACCAAACCAAACAAATAAACAACAAAAAACCCCCCACATTCAGAAAGTTTGAAGACTCTGATTAGGTGGGTGTTTCCTCTACCAACAGCTAATACCAGCAAGCTGTCAGAACAGGAAAACAGCCAACTCTCCTCAAGGAGTTCTGTCCCTTTTCCCTGCCTCCACCCTAAAATGCAGCCTTAGATAAAACCACGTGTCAAACTTGTCAAAATGCTAAGGACAGCATTTTCAAGAAAACACATTAATTCAGGATTTTTTTTCCTCTCCTCTCTTCCCCTCCCTCACTTTGATACAAGGAGAAACCAGAATACTAAGTAACAACAATAATAAGAATAATAATAATAATAGAATAAAAACTTATTTTCATAAATCTTTCCCCATAACTTTTCATGCACACCCCCTAGTGCTTCATTCTTCTGGTTGATTCAATACTTAGACCAGGATTATTATGAGACCAACATATATCCCATAACCTTTTTCCCAATCCATTTGATCCACAGGACAGTCCTCACCACATAAGCACTGATAAATCATCTGCATGCACTGTTCTCCCTTTGTGAGAACACTCTCCTGAGTGACAGCATGATCACTCAGGGAAGGGGGAGAGAAGAGGCTTGTTCTCCCTTAACATAAAACAGCAGCAGGAAAGGGGCCCAAGTCAGGAGAAGCACAAGTGGGAGAACAATCCGTTTCTTTGTGGCAACAAGAAGACACCAGAAACCATTAAGGAGAGAGAAGGGCCTTGCTTCCAAAGCAGGAGTAAGAATCAGAGAAGGGTTGGAAGCCCATCTCATTCCACTCCCCTGCCATGGGCAGGCACACCTTCCCACTATGCTCTAGTTGCTTGCTCCAAGCCCCGTCCAACCGGGTCTTGGACACTTCCAGGGATCCAGGGCAGCCACTGCTTCTCTGTGCCAGGGCCTCACCACCCTCCCATTCCTGCCCAGTATCCCATCTAACCCTGCCCTCTGGCAGTGGAAACCCATTCCCCTTGTCCTGATCCTCCAGGCCCTTGTCCCCAGTCCCTCTCCAGCTCTCTTGTGGCCCCTTTAGACACTGGAAGGGGCTCGGAGGTCTCCTCAGAGCCTTCTCTCCTCCAGGTGAACACCCGCAGCTCTCCCAGCCTGGCTCAGAGTAGTGGAGCTCCAGCCCTGGGAGCATCTGGCAGTGCTCCATGTGGGGTAGAGAAGCGACAGGAGAGCATGGGCTGGGCACGCCGAAGTTCACCAAGTAAGGGCACATACAGTGCTACTAAACACGGACATTACCAATGACTCCAGACAAAGCCAAGCTGCAAAACTGCTCCAAGAATATTTGCTACCCCGGCCTTGGCCCCTGACAAGCACAGCAATGCTGGGACACTCCATTATGACCAACATTAGCTGCCCTTGAGCAGCGAGGGCAGTGCACAGTAACCAAAACAGCTCGGAGTGGGGCTGCCCTCGCGTATTCCCCTTCCCTGCCGGCCGCACCCGCAGGCGGCAGCGGGAAAGCGGCACCACACGATGGCCACCCGGACACTCCGAGCAGCTCCTCCCAGAGACTGATGCTCAGGATCACACAGGAGGGGCACGGCTGCTTCTCCGGCCGGTCCCCAGCTTGCTGACGCGCGGCCGGAGGAGCTGTGCCCGCACAACCGAGCTCAGCCCGGCCCTGCGGGAGATGATGGAAGGCTTCTGGCAGAGGAGGCGGAGGAACCGCTGCCCGCCCGGCTTTCCGGCCCACCCCGGGACACCCAGCGCACATCGCGGCCCCGGGACGCCGGTTACAGCCGCGGCCCCGCCCGGCCCCGCTCGCGGACCTACCCGGCCGGTGCT
>VZRO01007847.1:0-14368 GCA_013397915.1 Daphoenositta chrysoptera
GAACCTCCATCCCAATCCTGGAATCTCATTCCCAATCCTGGCCACCTCCTTCCCAAACTTGGCCATCTTCTCTACAATCCTGACCACATCCTCCTCAAATGTGGCCACTCCTTCCCAATCCTGGTCACCTCTTCCCAAACGTGGCCACCTCCTCCCTGAACTTGGCCACCTCCTCCTCCTCAATCCTGGCCACCTCCTTCCTGAACCTGGCTACCTCTTCCCAATCCCGGTCACCTCTTCCCAATCCTGGTCACCTTTTCCCAAACTTGGCCACCTCCTCTCCAAAGTGGCCACCTCGTCTCCACCCCTCCCTGCCACACAAATTCCCGTATTCCCACCCTCCCTCCCTCAGCGATGCCAATCCCCCTTTTCCTTTCCTCCTCACAGCCGATCCCCTCGATTTTCATCCCAAATCCCTGCTTCCCGTGGGAATTTCCCTGGGAAAGCCCCCAAGCCTACAAGGAAACAGGGTGGGGTGGTTTTCCGAGCTTGTGCTGGGATGTGACACCACTTCCAGGACACGGAACTCATTTAGGATTGGAGAAAAAAGAGGCAGCTTTACCCTAAAAGGAACTAAAAACCCCAAAAGGGCTCAAGTTTCTTCTCCTTCTCCCTCAGATCTGTGGGAATACAAAGGAATTTGTGGAATTGCAGAGCAGCACCGGAAACGCTCCCTTTGGAAGCTCCAATTCCGCTTCCCGGGAGCCTTTTGGGGTTAAAGAGAAACAAAGGAACGAGCAAAGACACAAAGAACCCTTGGAAAAGTTTCCTCTGAATCCAGAGCCCCAAACCAGGATATTTGGGATGTTCGTGGGAGTCCCCAGGGCCAGGACCCTTTGGAAAAGCCCCGCCTCACCTGGAGCACCAAACCAGGGTATTTGGGATGCTCCTGGAGAATCACCAGAACCCCTTGGCAAAGATTCCCTTGGATCCAGAGCCCCAAACCGGGATATTTGGGATGTTCCTGGGAGTCCCTAGGAGCCAGGACCCTTTGGAAAAGCTTCCCTGAGCCCAGATCTGGAGCCCCAAACTGGGACATTTGGGATTGTCCTGGAAGTCCCCAGGAGCCAGGACCCATTGGAAAAGCTTCCCTGAGCCTGGAGCCCCAGACTGGGACATTTGGGATGTTCCTGGAGAATGACTGGAACCCCTTGGAAATGTTTCCCTTGGATCCAGAGCCCCAAACCAGGACGCTTGGGATGCTCCTGAGGAATCCCTGTGAGGTCTTGGAAAAGCTTTCCTGAGCTTGGATCTGGAGCCCCAAACTGGGACATTTGGGATGCTCCTGGAGAACCACCAGAACCCCTTGGCAAAGTTTCCCTTGGATCCAGAGCTCCAAATTGGGATTCTTGGGATACTCCTGAGGAGCTCCTGGGAGCCAGGATCCCTTGGAAAGGCTCCACTGAGCCCGGATGCAGAGCCCCAAAACCTGGGAATTCTCCTGGAAGCTGCCGTGGTGATTTATCTATGCCAAGGAAAACTCTTGGAAGAGCTGGAAATCTGTGGCTGGGATTTAACTGGAAAAACCCTCGGAGCCTCCTTCCAAATTCCAGAGGAAAACACAAAGCTCTGCTCTTCCCAGCGGATGACCACGAATGACCTGGACAAATCCTGGGGTCTCCACATCCCAAATTCCTGGGAATTTAACCGTGATTGTTTCAATCAGCTGGAAAAGACAAAGGAGCTGGGATGGAGTTTTTGGGACATTCAGGATGCTCCTGGTGAGTCCCAGAGGTTGGGAAGGTGGATCCAGCCAGGATTATGGAGCCTGGCGGGGCTGGGTGGCCACAGGACAGTGGGGCACGGGACGGGAACGTCACAGGAATTTTGAGGGAATGTCGCCTGGAGCGGTGAGTCCGGAGCTGGCTCCGGGCATGGAATGTGGCTCCCAAAAATCCTGGGCAGGGCCGTGTCCCCAATGACACACACACACCCATCATGGTCACCGTCAGCTTTATTGGGGACACGGATGTCACACAAGGAACGCGCTGCGGCCTCGCGCGGCTCCCGGGAGTGGGATCGGGATCGGCTCCGGCACACCCCCAGCCTCTCCTGCAGCTCAGCGGGGTTTTCCAGGATCCTGGGGTTTTTCCAGGATCCCGCCACTGCTCCAGGAATCCCGGATAGGAATCCCAGCCGGGGCAGGATGGGCTCTGCTCCCAGGGAACAAGAGGGAATCACCTCGAGGTGGAGTTGGATTTTGGGAAAATTCCTTCCCGAAAAGCGTTGGAATGGGACGCCCAGGGAAGGGGTGGAATCCCCGTTCCCGGCAGGATTAAAAGCTGTGTGGATGTGGCACTTGGGGACACAGGGCAGTGCTGGGAATGCTCGGACTCGGTGGGATCAGAGGGATTTTCCAACCTCAACAATTCCAGGATTTTGGGTTAAACATGAGGAAGCTGCTCTCGGACGCGGCCACCAAGGGGCCACCACGGATGAAGGGAAGTTGTCCCCTTGCTCCGCTGTCACTGTCCCGGGTGTCCTCATCCCGGAATTGTCACCGTCAGTGGCCTGAACTGCGACCTGACGTTCCCACTGTCAGAATTCCTTGGGCTCTTTCCCAGTCCCTCGGCTCAAAGGTCCTTCCGTGGATGCCCGGCTTGGGAGGAGATAGAGCCGGAGTTAGAGCTACGGAAAAAGCCACGGATCGGCGCTTCCCGGGGTTCCCAGGGAGGATTCCCGCAGGGATCAGTGAGGGAAAGGCGCCAGGGACTGTTCTGGAGCAGGGAATTCCCTGCCCTTGGATGGAATTGCTGGGAATTCAGGGTAAATGTGGAGAGGGAGGAATTCCAGGGTGATTCCCGAACGGCAGCTGCTCCGCTGCATCCCACGGATCCAGAGCCGCTGGAGGGGCTGGGGGGGATCAGGTATGGGAACATCAGTGTCCCCATCCCTGTGGGACTCCAGATCACCTCATTGTCCCCATCCTTGTGGAATTCCAGGACACCTCAGTGTCCCTGTTCCTTGTGGGATTCCAAGACCCCTCAGTGTCCCCTTTGGGGACTCCAGGACACCTCAGTGTCCCCGTTCCTTTTGGGATTCCAAGACCCCTCAGTGTCCTTTTGGGGACTCGAGGTCGCCACAGTGTCCCCATCCCTTCAGAATTCCAGGGTCCCATCCCTGTGGGTTTCCAGGACACCTCAGTGTCCCTTTTGAGACTCCAGGACACCTCAGTGTCCCTGTTCCTTGTGGGATTCCAAGACCCCTCAGTGTCCCCTTTGGGGACTCCAGGACGCCTCAGTGTCCCCATTTGGGACTCCAGGCCACCTCCCTGTCCCCATCCCTATGAGACTCCAGGACACTTCAGTGTCCCCATCCTTGTCGAATTCCAGGACGCCTCAGTGTCCCCGTTCCTTGTGGGATTCCAAGACCCCTCAGTGTCCTTTTGGGGGCTCGAGGTCACCTCGCTGTCCCCATCCCTGCAGAATTCCAGGACTTCTCCCTGTCCCCATCCCCGTGGGATGCCAGGACACCTCAGTGTCCCCGTCCTTGTGGAATTCCAAGACCCCTCAGTGTCCCCTTTGGGGACTCCAGGACACCACAGCGTCCCCATCCCCTGTGAGATTCCAGGTGACCTCAGTGTCCCCATCCCTGCAGAATTCCAGGGTCCCATCCCTGTGGGTCTCCAGGACACCTCAATGTCCCTTTGGGGCCTCCAGGTCACCTCAGTGTCCCCATCCCTGCAGAATTCCAGGCCACCTCCCTGTCCCCATCCCTGTGGAACTCCAGGTCCCCTCAGTGTTCCTGTTCCCTGCAGAATTCCAGGGTCCCATCCCTGTGGGTCTCCAGGACACCTCAATGTCCCTTTGGGGCCTCCAGGACACCACAGCGTCCCCATCCCCTGTGAGATTCCAGGACACCTCAGTGTCCCCATCCCTGCAGAATTCCAGGGTCCCATCCCTGTGGGTCTCCAGGACACCTCAATGTCCCTTTGGGGCCTCCAGGTCACCTCAGTGTCCCCATCCCTGCAGAATTCCAGGCCACCTCCCTGTCCCCATCCCTGTGGAACTCCAGGTCCCCTCAGTGTTCCTGTTCCCTGCAGAATTCCAGGCCACCTCCCTGTCCCCATTTGGAACTCCAGGTCACCTCCCTGTCCCCATCCCTGTGGGATTCCAGGCCACCTCTGGCTGCTGGCAGCTCTTGAGGGACATTCAGGTGACACTTCCCTTTCCTGGGCAATTCCAGAACCTGGAAAATGTGTCCCAAACTGGGTCACCCCCTCTTACCTAACCCTCCTCCCATTGTTTCCTGAATTCACAGCAATTCCATAAAAAAACCGAGGAGCACTCGGACAATGCGGGAGAGCGGCCGCCATCATTAAAAATTCCATCCTCTGCCAACTTCCCGGGAAAGGTTTCAAGGCTTTGACATCCCAAACTCCGGAGATGAAAGGCTGTGACTTTCCCAAAAGGGAAAAAACCAGGAACGTGGGACTCTGCGGGATGGCTGGAAGGGCCGGATTCCGGTGAGGAACGAGGACGGGACGTGCGGGAAAATGGGAAGAGGAGGGCACGGAGCCGTGGGAATTGCAGGGATCGCAGGGAAGGCAGGAAGAGAGGATGGAGAAGGAGCGATCCCGGAAATCCAGGAAATTGCTCCGGGGAGAACCGGGAGATCGGATGGACACGGATGGAAGGGATGGGGAGGTGTAAAGGGATGTTCCGATGTCACCGGGAGCCGGAGGATTCCCAGCAGGGAACCCCAAACCGGGGCGGGATCCTGGCAGGGCTTGTAAAAGCCCGGAATTCCCAAATTTCCGGCGCTGCTGGAGATGGGCACAGCCCCGATTCCAGAGGATCCCCAAACACCCTAGGCTCGGGATGAGGTAGGGGAGGTGACACCTGGCTCCGCAAGGAATGACACCTCGATCCGCTCCCAGTATTCCCGGTTTGGATCCTCTGGGAGAGGCTTTGTCCCCAAGGCCACCGCCTGAAATGTCACCTCCTGTGCCAGGAGGAGGAGCCGTGGCAGGGGTGGTTTGGTTGGAAAAGCTTTTCCCGTGGGAAGGGCTGCCCTTGATCCAGAGCTCCTGGCACCTCGCTGAGCCCTGGCACCCACGGGTGACACTGGGTGACACTGGGTGACACCGGCTCATGGCAGCTCTGTGGGGCTGCACCTGAAAGGGCAGGACAAGACTTGGAATTTTGGGTCACTTCCTGCTGGGATTTAACATTTCCAAGCTTTTTAAGGATTTGGGCTCTGATTTGGAAGGTTTGGGATCATTTTGGGGTTGGGTGAGTGAGGCAGAACCAGGGTAGAGCTGGTGCCACCGTGTCCTGTCCGGGGGGTGCCACGGGCCACTTTGTCACCTCCTGAGGGTTACAACACCTGGAGAGCCTCAGAAATGGAAAATCCCTGGAAAAACCCATCCTTGGTGCTTGGCTGGGAGCGAACATGGAGGGGGTGACCCAGGACTCGGCATTGTCACCACAGCATTGCCGTTGTCACCACGGCATCATCATTGTCACCACGGCATCATCATTGCCACCACAGCATCGTCATTGTCACCATAGCATCGTCATTGTCACCACGGCATCATTGTCACCACAGATTCGTCATTGTCACCACAGCACTGCCATTGTCACCACAGCATTGTCATCATCACCACAGCGTCATTGTCACCACAGCATCGTCATTGTCACCACATTGTCATCATCACCACAGCACTGTCACCACAGCATTGCCATTGTCACCACAGCATTGTTACCACAGCATCGTCATCGTCACCACCACATCGCCATTGTCACCACAGCATCGCCGTTGTCACCACAGCATTGTCACACGGGGAAGGGGGGACATGAACCGATGGGAAAGGCGGAGCGGGAGGAGAAGCCACAACTGCCACGCACCCGGAGCCCATCCCACAACTCCCGGAGATGTTCCAGCCCCTCCACCGAGCTCTTGAAGCTCTGAGATGTCCCTCAAACCACGTCTGGGTCCTTGGCAGTGTCACCCGCCCCGTCCCCGACCCTGGCCACGCCCGGCTCTTACCGTGCGGCCACCACTGGCGACTTCTTGCCGGGATCCAGGGCGGAGCCGGCCGGTTCCTCGCCCAAGGAGCGCGTGTCCTTGTTGAGCTGCTGGAGGCGGGAGCTCAGCTCGCTGATCACAGTTGGTTTGTCCTCTTCGGCCCCGTGGCCGGGCCTGCTCTCCATGGGGTCCCCCCATAGCTTGGACCTTCTCTGAAAGAGGTAGCGTGGCCGGGCCGCGCTGGTGGCCGCCAGCGTGGCCGCGTGGTGCTGGGAGATGAGCTCGCTGTCCGAAGACTGCTTCAAAAGTGGGTCCCTGAAAGTAACCGGCCCCTTGCTGAGCTGGGACTTGAGTTTGGGCTTTGGAGGCACTGGTGGCTTCTCGAGTAGAAAAGTTTGGCCGTCGGCGAAGGACGTGTAGGTGTCGGTGGGCTCGCCGCTCTCCGAGGACAGCGTGGACATGCTGGAGACCGTGGAGATGGTGCTCGTGGTCTCCAGGTGGTGGTCGCTGGAGCTCCTGGTGTCCACCTCTTCCACTCCCGAGTCCGCTGCCGACTCCGGGGCCGCGGGGGCGTCCGAGGGCTTCCCTGAGGGTGTCGCGCCGGGGGGAGAAGGTGCTACTGCTGCCGCTGGCAGGGATGGCGCGCCAGGCGCGGCCAGGTGGCTCACAGGAGTGCCAGGGGTGGTCACCAGGACCCCGTTGGCGAATTCATCTGGGGGTGGCACCAGCCCGATCTTGGCCAGCTCCTCGCGGGTCTCCTCGTCGCTGGAGGACAGCTGGGCTGGCGGGAGGGTCACCGTGTAGGGCTCCACCTCCTCCTCCGAGCTGCCCTGGCCCAGCGCCTTCTCCGAGGCCGGGCTGGCCGGCGGCTTCCCCACGGGGCTGGGCTGGGGCTCGACCTTGGGGGACTCGGCCGGCTCCGCGCAGACCTCAGGCACGGCCGGGCTCTCCTCTTTGATCTCCAGGCCTATCTCGTCTTGCCCGTTACTGGTGGCGTGCACCATGATGAGGCCGGCGGTCTTCTGCTGCGACGTGTCCACGATGCTGATGATCATGGACTTCTTGTCCTCGGGTTTCTTCTCCTCCTTGCCCGGCGGCTCCGCTCGCATCTCGGGCTCCTTCCGCAGCGTGGCCGGAGTCCCCCAGGGGCTCTTGGTGGGGGTCAGAGCGCCGGCGTCGGCCGCCATCACCGCCTTCCCTCCGGGGGAGTAGGCGGGGGACACCAAGCTCTCCAAGTCCCCCCTGTCCGGTTCTTTGGTTTGGATGTCCACAAACAGGGGCGCGGCTCTGTCCGAGTCGGGGCTGTGGATCGGGGTGGGCGACCGGGATGGGACTTGAGTGGACAGCGCCCGTTCCCTTGCGGCCAGCGCCAGCGCCAGGGGCGAGTTGGGATCCAGGGGCTTTCCCGTCAGGGGGTGGATGAAGGTCGAGGAGGAGCTGCTGATTAATGGCTTTAAAGCTGACACGGGGGACGGCAGGAGGACGTCCCGGCTGCCCAGGAGCCGCTCGTCAATGGAGCGCGACTGCTGCAGCGACGGCATCTCGCTGCCGCCCGGCGCCGGCCCCTCGATGGCCCCCACCGACAGGAACACCGTGGATTTCCTCCTCTCGTCCAGCCGCCGGTCCCGGTCCTTCATGACGCCGGCGGCGATGGCGGTGGCGAAGGGGAGGCCGGCGGCTTCCACCTGAGCGATGCCGGGGTGGTGCTGGTATTCCAGGCGGTGGCCCCGGCGCGTGGGCGACGGCTCCCGGGAGGAGTAGCCGCCGGTGATGGCCAAGGCCGCCCGCTCCTGGGCGTCCTCCACCTGGAGCTGCTTGACCAGGGGACTCTTCTTCCTCTGCGGCTTGGTGGGGGCGAAGAGGCTGACGTTGAACTGGCCCATGTTGGCGTAGGGGTTGTCGATGACCCGGCCCTTCCTCTTGAGCTTCTCCGGAGGCGTCGCCGCCGGGCCGGGCCGCGGGATCTCTGTGGGTTCCACGGGGAGGTGGGAGGAATCCTGCAGGATGATCATGGAGCGGGCCCTCTTCTGCCGCTCGGGGTACGGGATGGAGCTCCTGGCCTGGTCGTACATCTCGGCCGCGCTCAGCACCTGCGGGAGCCCGTGGAGTTTGGCTTCCAAGCCCGGCTTGAAGCTGGATCGGATGGTGTCGTAGGCTCTGGCCGGNGAGAAGTGAAGTCAGGGATGAGTTTCTCATCTCCACCGGAAAATCAAGGAAAAGAGAGGAATCAGGGATGAGTTTCTTGTCTTTCCAAGGAAAACAAGGAAGGAAATAAAGTCAGGGATGTGATTCTGGTCTCCACTTGGAAAACAAGGAGAGAAGTGGAGTCAGGGATGAATTTGTTGTCTCCACATGGAAAACAAGGAAAAGACCAAAGGCAGGGATGAGTTTCTCATCTCCACTTGGAAAACAAGGAGAGAAGTGGAGTCAGGGATGAATTTGTTGTCTCCACATGGAAAACAAGGAAAAGACCAAAGGCAGGGATGAGTTTCTCATCTCCACTTGGAAAACAAGGAGAGAAGTGGAGTCAGGGATGAATTTGTTGTCTCCACATGGAAAACAAGGAAAAGACCAAAGGCAGGGATGAGTTTCTCATCTCCACTTGGAAAACAAGGAAAAGAGCAAAGTCAAGGATGAGTTCCTGATCTCTACACGGAAAACAAGGTAAACAGTGGAATTGAGGATGAGTTTCTTCTCTTCCCAAGGAAAGCAAGGGGAGAAGTGAAGTCAGGAATGAATTTCTCATCTCCACATGGAAAACAAGGAGAAGAGTGGACTCAAGGAGAACTTTCTCATCTCCACAAGGAAAAGAGTGAAGTCAGGGATTAGTTTCTTCTCTTTCCCTGGAACACAAGGAGAGAAGTGAAGTCAGGGATGAGTTTCTGGTCTTCACTTGGAAAACAAGGAGAGAAGAGGAGTCAGGGATGATTTCTCATCTCCACATGGAAAACAAGGAAAAGAGTGGAGTCAGGGAGAAATTTCTTGTCTTTCCCTGGAAGACAAGGAGAGAAGTGGAGTCAGGGATGAATTTGTTGTCTCCACATGGAAAACAAGGAAAAAACCCAAGTCAGGGATGAGTTTCTGGTGTCCACTTGGAAAACAAGGAAAAGAGTGGAATCAGGGATGAGTTTCTTGTCTTTCCAAGGAAAACAAGGAGAGAGGTAAAGTCAGGGATGAATTTCCTGTCTCCACATGGAAAACAAGGAAAAGAGCAAAGTCAGGGATGAGTTCCTCATCTTCCACCTGGAAAACAAGGAGAGAAGGGGAGTCAGGGAGAAATTTCTTGTCTTTCCCTGGAAAACAAGGAGAGAAGTGGAGTCAGGGATGAGGTTTTTGTCTCTGCCTGGAAAACAAGGAAAACAAAGGAATCAGAGATGAGTTTCTGGCCTCCACCTGGAATACAAGGAGAGCAGTGAAGAGAACATTCCCAGAGAATTCCCGGAGTGGGACGAACTGGGAAGTGGCTGGGGTTGCTCCTCCCACCCCACTTTGATCCCAAGCCTTCCCCTCTTTCCAAGCCACGCTGGAAAAGGCTTGGAGCAACTTCCAGTGGAAGGGAGCAGCTCCGAGACTAGAGGAACCATCCTGGCACTGGGACAGAATTCCCAGAGAAGCTGTGGCTGCCCCTGGATCCCTGGGAGTGTCCAAGGCCAGGCTGGAGCACCCTGGGATAGCGGAAGGTGTCCCATGGAAGGGCTGGGAATGGGCTGAGCTTTGAGGTCGCCCCAATCCAAACCATTCCACGATTCGATGAGAGCCTCACCACAGCCACATTCCCGTGGGATCAGCTCCCCCTGGAGTTATTCCCACCCTTTCCCGAGCAGGCTCTGGTGACGGAAGTGCCGCCACCGCCAACGTGCCAGACATCCGAGTGCCACCGGCACGGGCGCGGCTCCCGTCACACTTCCCGCTTTCCCGAGGGGTGACATCTGTTCCCGAGTGCCAGACAGAGCTCGGCAGGGTCTAGCAGGAATTCCTGCTTTTTCAGGGAATACTGGGAGAGAACGTGAGGATTTGGATGGAAAAGGAGAAAAAATCAGGGGTGGATTAGGATGATTTAAGGGCCTTCCCAACCCGAGCCATTCCACGATCCGAAAATCCATTCAGGCCGCAATTCCCTCCCTCCATTCCCAGCTCCAGCCTCATTCCCAAGCCCAGATTCGCCATGCTCACCCCTCCTTTGGGAAAAATTCCTCCTTCCCAATCCCTGCTCCGCTCTTCCCAAGCTTTCAAACCGCTCCAGAGAGGATTTGGGCTTTTTTTTTTTTTTTTGGTGGCCTCTGGAGCTTTTCCTTTATGGAAAACGCTCTTCCAGCGGCACCGAAAGGCTCCGGCAGCTCCGCCCGGAATCCGTCAGCGATTCCACCCGAGGCGGAATCCAATGGGGACAAAAGGGAGGAATTTGGCACTGAAATTCCATCCCATGCTGTTGGTCGTGCTGGAAACTGGGCTATTTTTGGGAATTGGGGATGTTCAGTGGGAATAAAGAACCGGCAGCACGGAACAGGTTCAAAGGGAGCCTGGACAAAGCCATGGAAAATCTGCCTTTTCCAAGCTTTTGTGTGGCCTGAAATCCCGGAGCCGAGGCCAGCGGGGGGAATTCAGGAGGATGATCCCATCCTTTGCCCTTTTTTCCATAGGAATCTGGGATCCTGCACTCCATTGAGGCACGGAGTGTTCTGGGAGCAGCAGGAAGATCCCAAAAAAGCCAGTCCTGCCTTTCTGGAGATTTCTGGGAATGGCCGGGAGGTGACACAGGGATATTTGGGAAGCTCTGAGCTCTGTCCCCAGGCCTGGAATGTCCTGGGACACGGAATAGGAGAGCTCATCCCGGGAATGTGGTGTCCGGCTGAGCTAGGGCAGGAAATCCAGTGGGAAAGCAGGATCTTTCCTCTGGAATGTCCTGGGCGTGGCTGCCTGACCAGGGGTGACACTGGGACACCCATCCATGGATCCGGTCCTTGGATCCATCTCTCCTCCGGTTTTCCCGAAATGAGGAGGGGACCCTATGGAAAATCGCACCCAAGGAATTGCCAAATGCAGGGAATGCCATGGGAAAACCACATCCAAGGAATTGCCAGGTTCAGGGAAAACCAAATCCAAGGAATTGCCAAGTCAAATCCAATGAATGGAACATTATGGAAGACCACATCCAAGGAACTGTGAAGGACAGGGAGCACTGTGGAAAACCACATCCCAGGAATTGCCAAATGCAGGGAATACCATGGAAAACCAAATCCAAGGAATTGCCAAGTCAAATCCAATGAATTGCCAAGTGGAAGGGACACTATGGAAAAGTGGAAGGACATTGGAAATCCACATCCAAGGAATTGCCAATGCAGGGAACAGCATGGAAAAACCACATCCAAGGAATTGCGAAAGGCAGGGAATACCATGGGAAAACCAAATCCAATGAATTGCCAAGTGGAAGGGACACTATGGAAAACCCCATCCCAGGAATTCCATGTAAATTCCCACCCAGCATTCCAGGCCCGGAGCAGCTCCCTGTGACACAGCCACGGGATCATTCCCGACTCATCCCTGGCTTTTCCAGCCGTTCCAGGGAGGAGCAGCTGAGTCACCTCGTGTGTCACCTCGGCAGCTGCTCCGCTCCCAGATCCCTGGAGCTGCTCCCTGGATCTGGGCAGGATTCCCTGGAAAAGGGAGCTCAGAGCCAGCATGGAATGAGGGAGGCACCACCAGGGGTGACTTTGTCCAACCGCTCGGGAATGTTCCTCAGGGATGTGTCCGGCTGGATCAGGAATGTCTCCGGGGAAGGAGATTCCACAGCCTCCAGTTTCTTCCCATGGAAAAATCATGGAACGGTTTGGGTGGGAAGGAACCTCAAATCCCATCTCAATCTCATCCCATTCCATGGGCAGGGACCCCTTCCATGATCCCAGGTTGCTCCAGCCTTTCCTTGGACATTCCAGGGATCCAGGGGCAGCCACAGCTGCTCTGGGAATTCCAGCCCAACCAGGAATTCCTTCCCAAGATCCCATCCATCCCTGCCCTCTGGCAGTGGGAAGCCATTCCCTGTGTCCTGTCCCTCCAGGCCTTGTCCCCAGTCCCTCTCCAGCTCTCCTGGAGCTCCATCAGGTCCTGGAAGGTCACAGTTGGGTCATCCCAGATTTTTCCCTTCTCCAGGCTGGACAATCCCAATTTTCCCAGGCTCGGATCATCCCAGTTCCTTCAACAATTCCATGTCCAGTCCTTTCCTCATCTTCCCATCCCTCTGGGATCTGCTCCAGGAGCTCCACGTCCCTCTTGTCCCGAGGATCCCAAACCTGGATCCAGCATTCCCGGTGAGCAGAGGGGTAGGATCCCTCCCTGTCCCGCTGGGAATGCTCTTCCCAATCCATCCCAGGATCCCAAACCTGGATCCAGCACTCCCTGCCCTGTCGGGAATGCTCTTCCCAATCCATCCCAGGATCCCAATGGCCTCAGGGACAAAGTTTTCCACCAGATCCTTCTCCACGGAGCCGCTCCCAGCAGATCCTTTGGAATTCTGGTGGAATTGGTGTGTACAGGGAAGGTTTTTCCCAAATTCTGGGGCTGTTGTTGTCTCCTCCTGCCCAAATCCTTCCCTGATCCCGGCTGCCGTGGCCAAATTCCTACAGAACCTCAGGAGAGGAAGGACTACCTCCCAGGAATTGCAGCGAATTCCCAGGGCAGGGAAAAGCAGGATCTGTTTATTCCCAGCATGGATTCACCGGAGCTGAGCTTCATTGACTTTTTATGGAATTCTGGGATCTGCATGGGAAATCTCCAGAGGGGAACAAAAGCCACCTGGAATGCTGGGGGCTGGATCAGGTGTGAAATTTAGGGATTGGGCTCCATCCCTGCAGCAGCTGGAGCGTGGAGATGCTGGAATTCCCAAGGGAATGTGTCCTCCTGAAAGATCCCTAAAGGATCCTAAAAGATCCCCAAAAGGGAGCAGCTACGGAATGTCCGGCTCTGGGACAGAATTCCCAGAGAAGCTGGAATTCCCTGGATCCCTGGAAGTGTCCAAGGCCAGGCTGGAGAAATCTGGGATTGTGGAATGTGTCCCTGCCCATGGGAATGGGATGGGATTGAGGTCCCCAAACCATTCTGTGATTCCCACCCAGACCATTCCATGATTCCCACCCCTGGATCTCAATCCCTGTGTCCCAGGAAGGCACATGGTATCCAAACCTTCTGCTTCCCGGCGAGCCTGGAGTTTTGGGAGCTGCTCTCAGGAGGGATGGGAGAGGTGGGAATATCCTGCGGGATACCTCTCTGTCCCAAATGTCCCAACTCCTGGGAATTCTCAACCCCAAATAAACAAATCAACCCCTCCCTTTGCTGTTTTCCATGGAATTTGGGCTCTCTGCTCCCCTCAAACCCCACCCGGAGAAGTGGGAGACTCCCATGCTTCCCATGGAACAATGGGACATCGCCGGAATCAAATTCCGGAGCTCGGGAATGAAGAGCTGGAATCCAAACGGAGCCACCAGTAAGGACCAACTCCCAGCAGCCGGAATGACTTCCCTGGAAGGGGAATGACGCTCCCGGTGTAGCCTGGCAACCCCCGGTGCCATTCCCATGGAATTAATCTCCAAGGAAAACACAAAGACTCTCCGTGAAAGCTCCCGGGCCCGTTGCCATAACAGCCCAAATCCCTGGATAACCTCATTCCAGGCATTCATTAGGGATGGATAACGAGGGGCCCCCATCCCGAGCCCATCCCGCTGCTCCCGGCACTGCTTCCCAATCCCGGGATGGGGAGCAGATCCCAAAAACAGCCCCGGGGCGGGAGGGTGCAAATCCAGAAGTGGGAAGTGGGAGGGAATCCACATCCTGTGGTTATCCAGGGATGGGAATTTCCATCCTTTGGTGTTCAGGAATGGGAATCTCCATCCTTTGGTGTCCAGGGTTGGGAATCTCTGTCCTATGGAACCCAGGGATGGGAATTTCCATCCTTTAGCATCCAGGAACAGGAATCTCCATCCTCTGGAGCCCAGGGATGGGAATCTCCTTTTTTTTGGTGTCCAGGGATGGGAATCTCCATCCTCTGGAACCCAGGGATGGGAATTTCCATCCTTTAGCATCCAGGAACAGGAATCTCCATCCTCTGGAGCCCAGGGATGGGAATCTCCATTCCCAGGGATGGAACTCTCCATCCTTTAGCATCCAGGAATGGGAATCTCCATCCTTGGGCACCCGGGATCAGCCCAGGATTCCCAAAGAAGCTGCGGCTACCCCTGGATTCCTGGAAGTGCCCAAGGCCAGGCTGGAGCACCCTGGGATAGCGGGAGCTGTCCCTGCCCGTGGAATGAGGTGGAATTATGGAATCTTTAAGGTCCCTTCCCACCCAAACCATTCCAGGATCCCGTCCCGGATGTCACTTTAACACCAGGATGCTTCCCACCCACCT
>VZRO01007852.1:0-27214 GCA_013397915.1 Daphoenositta chrysoptera
GCTGGGCGGGGCGGCCACGCCTTGGGGAGCTCGGGGCAGCTTTGGGAACGTGCGGAAAAAATGCCTCGTAGAAATATGAGGAGTTTTCATTTTGTCCCTGGTACCGCATTTCCTGCAGCGGTCTTGCCCTTCTCGCGTGGCCCGTGCCCGCTCACGGAGCGTCACCTGCGGGCGGCCACGGAGCCCCCGGGCTTCTCCGGGGCTGTTAATTAGCGCTGACCTTCACCGTGCGGGCTGGCAAAACAAAAGGAGTAACTGGAGAACTTCTCGGCGCTTTTTCAGCCCGTGGGAAGGCCACGCTTTGTGTTTATGCAACGCACAATACACGTGTGTGTGCTTGGGCAGGGATTAAGTGTGACAAGAATGAAACCTGTCCGAAGCGTTGGTAATGCCATATGAACTCGAGGCCTTCTGTAATCTCCAGCAGCAGAATTCGGAGGGGCACATTGTTATATTGCCTCTGTGCCCTGGGTTTTCCTGCTGCTGCCTCAGCAGGATAAAACCCATGATGTGATTCAGTGACTTGTCATTTCTCAAAATTATTTTGACTGAATCCGTTTTTTCCCTTTCAAAAGCTGATCCCGGGATCAACATATCTTACTGCATATTAATAAGCTGTTTCCACACTCCCTGTACCAGGTAACTTCCTTTATATTTCATCAAAAAATGCCCTGAGAAATTCTCTCCTGTTTCTTTAATTCTCACGGTGTTAATTTTCTTAGGGAAAAAAATGACATGAAATGTGTGTCTGTATACGTTAATACATAAAAAAATATATTTTAAAATGGTTTTATAACCATTTGTGGTGGGCTGAGCCAGGCTAGATGCTAAGCACCCACCAAAACTGCTCCATCACTCCCTTCCTTAACTGAACAACAGAAGGAAAATATAAGAAAGGGCTCCTGGACTGAGATGAGGGAGAGATCACTCACCACTCGCCATCACAGGCAAAACAGACTCAACTCAAGGAAATTGGTAATAAATTAAACGAATTAAATTTGAGTAGGATAATGAGAAATAAAACCAAATCTTACAAACATCTTCCTGGCCCTCTCCCTTCTTTCCAGCCATAACTTTACTCCTGATTTTCTCTGCCTCCCCCCACCCCAGAGGACGGGGATTGCAGTCAGCTCCTCACACGTTGTCTCTGCTGCTCCATCCTGCCCAGGGCAGGACTCCTCACCCTTCCCCAAGGGAGATGGTCCCCGTGGGCTTCTCCAGCGTCAGTCCTTCCTGCAGAGCTCTCCGTGCACTGCTCCAGCCTCCTTCCCCTTCCGTGGTCTCAAGTCCTGCCAGAAAACCACTCCAGCACGGGATTCCCGTGGGGTCACACTCTGTGCATTCCCCTGCTCCAGTGTGGGGTCCCCCAGGGCTGCGGGTGGATCTCTGCTCCCCCGTGGATCTCCAAGGGCTGTGGGGGGATCTCTGCATCCCCTGTGGATCCCCAGGGCTGCGGGTGGATCTCTGCTCCCCCGTGGATCTCCAAGGGCTGTGGGGGGATCTCTGCATCCCCTGTGGATCCCCAGGGCTGCGGGTGGATCTCTGCTCCCCCGTGGATCTCCAAGGGCTGTGGGGGGATCTCTGCATCCCCTGTGGATCCCCAGGGCTGCGGGTGGATCTCTGCTCCCCCGTGGATCTCCAAGGGCTGTGGGGGGATCTCTGCATCCCCTGTGGATCCCCAGGGCTGCGGGTGGATCTCTGCTCCCCCGTGGATCTCCAAGGGCTGTGGGGGGATCTCTGCATCCCCTGTGGATCCCCAGGGCTGCGGGTGGATCTCTGCTCCCCCGTGGATCTCCAAGGGCTGTGGGGGGATCTCTGCATCCCCTGTGGATCCCCAGGGCTGCGGGTGGATCTCTGCTCCCCCGTGGATCTCCAAGGGCTGTGGGGGGATCTCTGCATCCCCTGTGGATCCCCAGGGCTGCGGGTGGATCTCTGCTCCCCCGTGGATCTCCAAGGGCTGTGGGGGGATCTCTGCATCCCCTGTGGATCCCCAGGGCTGCGGGTGGATCTCTGCTCCCCCGTGGATCTCCAAGGGCTGTGGGGGGATCTCTGCATCCCCTGTGGATCCCCAGGGCTGCGGGTGGATCTCTGCTCCCCCGTGGATCTCCAAGGGCTGTGGGGGGATCTCTGCATCCCCTGTGGATCCCCAGGGCTGCGGGTGGATCTCTGCTCCCCCGTGGATCTCCAAGGGCTGTGGGGGGATCTCTGCATCCCCCGTGAATCCCCAAGGGCTGTGGGTGGCTCTGTTTCCCCGTGGACCTCACCTGGCTGCATGGCACAGTTGCCTCACCATGGGCTGTATCACAGGCTGCCAGGGAATCCATGCTCCAGGGCCTGGAGCACCTCCTGCACTGACCTTGGGGGCTGCAAGGCTGTTTTTCCCATATATTCCCACTCCTCTGTCTGGCTGAAGTAGCCATTTCTCCTCCCTGCTTAAATTATGTCATCCCAAAGGCTGTGCCACTGTCACTGATGGGCTCAGCCTTGACCAGTGGCAGTTTCATCTTGGAGCTGTCTCACATTAGCTCCAGCTGGCAGCAGGTTCTCACAGAAGCCCCCCAATAGCCCCCCAAATCTGGCCATGCAAACCCAATACAAACCTGAAAAGGGGGGGAAAAACTGCTTAAGAACATTATTGAAAGTGTCACAGCTGAGCTTATGAAGTCTTTTGAAAACCTGGCATCGTAACAGATGTTTAAAGCTGTGCTCTTCACTATTTACAGTTGAAGAGGTATTTTTGGGATTGCAGTGTATCCGTGAAATAAGTGATGAGGGATGAACAGGTTTAAATTACACAGGAGCTTTTTAGGAGCGATGCCTGTAATCCATAACTTCCGTGAGCAGACTCTGCCTTGACATTTGAACAACTGGCTCTGGCTTCAACCTGAACATGTTTCACTTCCGAATGCTGGTCGTGCTGGGCCTCTCACATTTCCAGCTTCCACCCACCTCTCTCCTGGCCATCATCCATCCCCGTGACCCCACACAGACCACGCAGCTCCTGACGTGAGCCTCCAGTCCTACAAAATGCTCAGTTTAAGCAGCAGGAATTTCAGGTGGAATCTTCCCTGACTTGGAGCGCTCACAGGGCTTTGAGTTGTTGAAGTTTTTTCAGCTCAACCAAATGCTTTTCCTTTTCTGCCTGTGGCTGTAGAGCCCCAGCGTTTTGATTTTTGATTTCTCTCCAGGTGCTAAATAAGTTTACTGCGTTTTCTTTAGTGTATTTACTGCTCTGGTAGGTAAAGGTGGTTTTTTGCTGTGGTATCAGTAAGATAATGAAGCATAACTTTGTTTTAGGCAGCAGCATCTTTGTTTCCAGTAGTTATTTAACCTTCTCCTTCTCTTCCCTTCAGCAATGGCAGCTTCCAGCAGCAGCAGCAGCGAGGAGGAGCGGAGCCTTCGGGAATGTGAACTCTACATCCAGAAACACAACATCCAGCAGCTGCTGAAGGATTGCATTGTACAGTTATGCACAGTCAGACCTGAAAGACCCATGGGATTCATCAGAGAGTACTTTGAAAGATTGGAGAAGGTAAAAATACAGAATGGGAGGGAAGGAGAGGGGAACAACTTAAATTTAAATGTATCTTTGTCATTTAGGGGCTGAGCTGCAGATTTGTCCAGTGTCTGTGCTGGCTGTTTGAAGATAGAAGTGGTGCTTTAGGAAAAGAGATCCTGTTTCCCAGTAGTTTATGCACCTCTGTCATACCAAAGCATGTAGGGCAGAACATAAGCTGACAAGGAGTCTTGTCCAGCTGGGATGTGGATGTGATCCCAATCCAGTGCTTACTCAGGGAAGCTGGTACACAGCACACATGGGCATGTCTGGAGCTGGAGAGCTGTGGAGTTTGACCTTGGCTGGACGCTGGTGATGGCATTTGGATTCTTATATTGATTTCCAGTAATTTGGGTAGAGCACAGAAGTGGTGCCAGTGGTATTATCTAGGCCTGGTTGAAGTCAAGTGGAAGTATTTGCGTTCCAGGTCTCTGGAAGAGCAAGCCTGGTTCTGCCTTCTCTGGGGAGTTCAGTGTTGTTGTCTTGTGTTTGTCCTGAGGTCCCTGTGGTGTTTTTGTTGTTGTTGTTGGAAGCATTCCAGGATCTTGGGAATGGAAAGCATTCGTAGTTGAAACAGTGATTTCACACTCTTCTGACCTGTGAATTTTGTATATTGATATCTAAGCAGGTAGGAAAAGGAGCTGCAGTGGAAATGGGAAGATTAAAGGCTTGTGCAGAGGAAAGGTTGGATACAACTGTTCTCAGAACATGGAATTAGTAAATAATGCAGCTGTGACCTTGTGCAGCAGTTGTTTGCAGGTGCTGCTCTCAGTACTTGTATAGGGCAGTTAGATATTGATCTTATTTTTTTGTTCTAGTGAGTTACTAATTGCTGATGTAAAGAAGATGGAAATTAACACTGGAGATCATAAATATGTCTGGTGAAAATTTTATTTTAATGGAAGTGTTCAGGATAAATACTAGAGAATGACCAAGGGGTGCAGACTACCTGCTATAACTCATAATGTATTTGGGGAACACTTTGCTTATGAAATGAAGAGCTCTGACTATTTTTGGGATGTGTGCATCAGCAACAAACCAGTGAATAATGAGGTTCTTAAAAATCCTTTGTTCCTGCCCATTACAACCTCCTTCCCTTCCTTGGATTCTTGAGATTTGCAGTACTGCTGGGTTGGGAATTTTTAAAGCATCACCACATGTATCTATAGACAAAATTTTACCAAGTAAACTGCATTACTGTGCAGGATTTATTCTAAATCCTAAACCAATCCATATGGGGAGATATAAAATGGGATTATTTGGATGCTTTTGTGCAGTGGATTTATGGTCAACATGCATTATTTAGGAACTTAATTTGTTTTTTAGCAAGACAACAGGTCCAGCTCTGAATTTAATGACATGAATGTTGGAATTGAGTAAGTTGATTTTATTCTTATGCACATTGGCTCTCTGTGTACTCGGTCAGCCTACACTGAAGCTGAAAATAAAACTGGTTAGGTAATGATTTTTCCCCTTAAATTGCTCTCAGAATTTTGGGCAGGGTCTTTTCTCATGGGTTCCAGGTGCCCTCTAGTGCAGCTGTAGCTACAAGTGAAACTGGAGCATTTTTTGTCTTGCCTCCTAGGATTTAAAACTTGCTGCAGCTTCCTCTGGGAGGTTTCCCCACTCAGGCTGGGCTGGGCTGAGTTGGTGCAGGTAACGTGGTACCTACAGAGCTATCAGGTAACAGAGCAGTGAGTCCTGTGCTGGGCAGGAAACTCCTGACATCCGTGTCTGCAGAGCACCAATGCTCAGGACTCTGATTAACCAGCTCCAACCCAGTCCTCAGCTCTGCTACAGCAAAAATGCCTGAAACTCAATCTGCTTCCCCTCCCAAAATCATGTCTTTTACATCTGTAATAAAGCAGAGCAACTTTTCAATGTGCTTTCTGAATTTTCATCTCTTTGAAAATTATCTCAACCTCGGTATCATCCAGTATTTTTTTTAAGATGGATTTTTGAAGGAACACCATTGAAAACTGAAGTGAGGTTGCTATTTTCTCTCTCATTCTCCTGACAAGTCATCTCTTCCACTGCACACAAACAGAGCTGATTCACTGGCATGTTATTAAAATATGTTGGAGAAATTTAAACATGCTTTAGAATTTCTGTTCAGAAACATTAAAATTGCTGCCTCTGAGGTGGTTACAGCTACTATAGGAATTCAAATGTCCTCTTCTGGGTTATGAAAGCTGTTAGATGAATCTAATTACTACACATTGATTGTATAAATGGTTTTATTCTATCTGTTTGTGGTGTGCTAAGGCCTCTGTTCTCTTTGCTGTGCAAACATGTCTGGTAACACCAATACCTGCTAAAAGCTGGAATAGCTCTCCAGTGCAGGGCTGGGCTGTGTAGTGCAGCCTGAGCTATGGAAATTGAATGTAGAGATCATTATTGCAGCCTGTCAGATGAATCCTGGCTCTTGGACATGCCTGTCCTCTGGAATAGGTGCATGGTTGAAGTATTGTGTGTGATGCAGTTATGTGCACATCAGGCTTTACAGAAAGCTGGAATTAGGAAGTGTGATGGGCACGTAGTCCCTGTCCCTGTTCCCCACCACCTGCCCTGCTCAGATATCTGAATATATGAATATTTTCCCATTTTCCTGCGTGTTTCTTTTGCAAAACAAGCTTGTTTAGAAGGATATACTGTGCAATTGTGAATTTATGGCAGAGCTTTTTAAAAAATGTTTTTCTTGCTTCTGAATGTTTGTGTTTTTAAAAATATGATATAAATGAAATACTAATTACCCAGAAGAAGTTGAGACTGTGTCTGGTGCAATGACAATTAGCAGGTTTTACAGTGTCCACCGTAATTCTGAAATTGTGAAGGTCTTCTTCAGTAGCTGATAGACTTAAATATGAGTATGTGAAGTGTCATCACTTCAGTATTACTTGTAATAATCTAAATGGACTTAATAAACATCTGTTATTTGTCAGGAAAAATAGGCTTGCAGTTTGTGACTGACACTGAAAGCTGTGAACTGCCTCATCAGCTGAAGGAGCAGGATCAACACTTGGATGTAATAAATAGATGAACTTTATTCCTAAATTTTTCTCAAATGCTGGGAATGGTTATATTGATGAGTACACAGCAAACTGAGTGTCTTTATCCATTATATGTTTGATATGAGGAGCTTCTATACTTGAACACCTTTTTCTCATAAACACTGGCTAAATCCAAAGGTAACTGAGAATATCAACTGCCACTCTTTCTTCAGGCCCTGCTGTAATTTTTCTCTGATCTGTTGGTGTAATAAATGTGGTTTAGTATCAGAAATTATAAAAGGTATATATTAGAAAGAAGAAAACTGAGATTACAGGATGTCACTCCATAGCACAGGGTTGTCTGGCAGTGTGTAATATGAATATCTGGAGATTTATAGTTTAGTTGACACAGTGATGTTTGGATGTGATGGTCTTGGAGGTCTTTTTTAACCTCACTCCATGGTTCTATTCTATGATTTGTCTCATTCAGGGGGAATCTTCTTGGTGAGTTTGTGTTTGGACTATTCAGAATAACTGGTATATTTTAAATTAATACATTATCTTACCCACCTGTAACTTATTTCTGTGTCCACCCCCTACCTTACTATACTAAAAAAAATGTTAATATTAAATTTTGGGTCAGACAGGAGTTACCAGTTGTATTTTTTTGTGTTAGTGCAGTTTCCGTCTCCCTGAGTGGGGCATTGCCCTGAGGAGTCTCTTGAAGAGTGTTTTGATAGCAGCTCCCTCACTAAATGCTGCTGAAGTGCTTCAGTATCTGATCACAATATTTAATATTTTATGTGATACTGGAAAAAACCCAGCAGCTGGTGTTCACTAATTTAAAAAGTGTCTTCTTGTATGGGTTAAGTATTTTGGATGTGAACAAACATGTTCTGTGGTTGATGGTGAGGCAGTTTACACCAAACACTTATTACTGCTCAGGCTATTTTTAATTTCATCTCTGTTGAGACTTGTTTCTCTAAAATCAGACGACAGAAACGAGTTTTAAATACATTTTGCTCCCATGGCTGGGAAATGTAGCACCATTTTATCAACGGGCAAAGAGCAGGAAGTGAAATGTGAGGCGGTGGAGCTCCTTGGCTCTGGGAGAGGGGGAATGTAAACTCCCAGGAATGGTTATCCCATGGTCCTTTCCTCAGGCTGGTGCTGTTTTCCAGAGCCTCAGTGCCCAGCTGGGATCAAGGACACTGGGACAAACCCAGCTTTTATAAGGGCTGGAGCTCTGGGAGAACAGATCACTTCTTGTTCTTTTACAGAATGTCCCAAACCCCTGTTTCCTAACGCTGGGAAAGTCATTTGAGCTGTTATGATGTCAATGCTCTGACTCCAGGGTTGGCTGGTTTGTTTTTAATCTGATTTTAGTTGATTGAGGTGAATCTTAGGAAGAATCAAATTTCTGTGTGTCAAGTAAATTAGAATTTGTTTTATTGTAAGTACCCTGGTCTTCTACAGTATCACTGCAGCACAAGAAGTAACTGAGGGAAATAAGGAAAACGTATAACCTTGTGCAAGGTTTGCATGTGGTTTGCATAAAAAAATCCCACTTTGGCCTCCAGCATCCTTCCTCCAGCTCTTTTGAAAGCAGTGTTCATGTTTCTTTCTCCTAAAATAAATGTTGGTTAATGAGTATCAAGTTGGTCCATGACTCAACCTCTTTCAAAGGCTTCTCATGTAACACGGATTTCTGAGGAATTGCTCCTCTGTCTTTCAACTCCAAAAAGGCTTTAACACCTCGCAGCCGAGGGGAGGAACTGGGGGGTTTGCAGCTGGGGAAGTTCCCTCAGCCTTTGGGGAATGCCTTCATCACCTGCTGAATACACTGGCAGAAAGTGGGATCAACTCGTTCACACCAATAGTTTAATAAATGGAGAATAACTCAATAAAATAAACACCATTGTGATGTGACTGGTAGGAATGAAAGGCACATCTCCCACGTGTTTTGGAAGGCCTTTGATCTTGCCTGCTGCAGTCTCCTGTTTGCCTTAATGTGGGAATAATGGTACACAGGAAGCTCCCTGGTGTTGGCAGGCTGGGCTGGAACATGATCTATGGCTGTTTTTTTTTTCCCCTTTGGATTATGTGACACAAACATGTCTTCCTTCCTGTTTAGGAGGAAACAAAGCAGTTGTTGAATCAGCTGAAGTCTGGTTCTCGCTCGGACTCCCGGGAGGACGAGATCTCCCCTCCTCCTCCCCTCAACCCTGTGGTTAAATACCGATCACGACGTGGGGCCATCAGTGCAGAAGTCTACACAGAAGAGGATGCTGCCTCTTATGTTAGAAAGGTGCTCTGACTCTTAAACACTGCTAAAAATTACATCCACAATCCAGGAGTTTATCTAAACCCACCTTCTATCCAGAGCATTGAATAACACCGAGCTCCTGGAGCCTGTTATGTCATAATTGCTGTAAAAAGCAGACCTGTGTGTGTGGCTGTTTAACTGGAGGACAGAATAAGCTATCATGCAATTAAACCATTCATGCATTGCTTAGACCTGTTCCCTTTGAAGTCATGTATATTTAGATATGTTATATTTAATGTGGTTCCAGTTATTTGGCAGCTGCAACAACATTTGGCCTAATGGCAGAGCAGACTTGCTGCTGTTCCCAGGAAAATACAGGTTGGAAAGATATTTGTCTTCTTGCAAAACAAATTATAAACTGAGCATGGAATTATGCTTTTCAGTTGCATAAAATAATACAAGATTGTATTTTCCTTGTGTTCAAACTGTTTGTAAACATTAACTATATTTGGGGTTATATTTATAGTACTTGAAAGAAAATGGAAAAACGCAGCCAGTGTTTTGTAGCAATTTAAGTTGTTTATTTACCATGGGAAATACAGAAATTTTTCATGAAAAAAATTAACTATTTGCTTTCTTTGATTCTCTCCTAGGTTATTCCAAAAGATTATAAAACCATGGCTGCTTTGGCAAAAGCCATTGAGAAGAATGTGCTGTTTACCCATCTTGATGATAATGAAAGGAGGTAGGAGGAAATCTTTGTGGGGTTAAGGTTTGTGGAAGGGCAGAGTTCAGGAGAGCTAAATGTGTCACAAATCTGCAGGGGCTCTGCAGTGCTCAGTGGAACCACACAGAGCCCAGGAGCAGCCCTGATGGGTTGGGGGTGGATGTGTGGAGTTGTGCAGGTTTTGGTCTGATTTTGGTGTCCTCTCCTTCAGTGACATCTTCGATGCGATGTTCCCCGTCACTTACATCGCAGGAGAGACTGTCATCCAGCAAGGCAAGTGACACGTGGGCACTGGGCAATCCCTGCAGGTGGGGAGCAGGCTCTGCTCTAGTGCTCTTGCTAGTTTGTGTTTATTTTTTAATATAAAAGCAGGGTCACTGCAGCCAGACAATTTCTTGTTGTGTTCCCTGAAGCACAGCTCACACTGAAGTGAGGAGTGGGAGCCACTGGAGGAAGATGTGGTTTCCTTGAATAGATTATCTGTTGGGAATATTGTCCTTTGATGGCTCTGTAGAAATGTTATGTCAATTTATGGATCTGGTTCGCCTTTCCAGTAATCCTGGAATTGCTGCTGATCTCCTGGATACCAGTAGATGTCCCCTTTAACGGGGCTGAGAGGAGAGTGAAATCAGCAAAATGTGACATTTCGCCCTGCAAATTGTGCAAAAATTTGTCAACCTTATTGGAATCTAAACATCAAATTTGGCAGGGATGCCAGTTCTTTCTTGGTATATTCAATTTAGTGTATATTCAATTTTTTTCTTCTCTTCTTTAGGTGATGAAGGTGATAACTTCTATGTTGTTGATCAAGGAGAAATGGATGTAAGCATTCCCAGTAGTTTATTAATGATAGGTTCATTCCTAGCAGAAGAATACTCTGATATTTGTAGGCCTCTTCTACAAACCCTGCCTTTAGCAGCTTTTCTCATTTTAAGTTCTTACTATAGAAGTTAGTTTTGCTCCTTAATGGCTCAGTCTGGCTGCACAGAGTGAGTTTCAAGATGAATGATTTGGGCACAATACAGATGTTTTACGAGTGCAGGGTGGAGCTGAGGTGTGGGACAGGCTTTAGGCACAACCAGACTTTTTATTTTCCAGCCCAGCCAATTCACAGCTCCTTATGACACAGACCTTGTTGAGATGTTACTTCTCAGGAGTCTGGGGGTGCAGGGTGTGTGCATGTGGTGTAGAAAAGAACCCCTTTGTCAGTGACAGCACAAACTGTGCTGGGGTTGGAAGCTTCGATAAACCCCCGAAACGATAAATTCTGTACAGATGTGAGAATTCCCTTGTGCTCCCAAGGGAATGGAGAGCAGCAGGAAGCTGAGCTGTGTCTGACCAGGCTCTGCCTTGCAGGTTTACGTGAACAGTGAGTGGGCAACCAGTGTGGGAGAGGGGGGCAGCTTTGGAGAGCTCGCCCTCATCTACGGCACCCCCCGAGCTGCCACCGTCAAAGCCAAGACCAACGTCAAGTTGTGGGGCATTGACAGGGACAGCTACAGAAGGATCTTGATGGCAAGTATCCCTCACAGCCTGCAATTATGCTTTGGGGTTTGTGTATCCTGGGCATCTGACCTTTTGCCTGTGCCTGTCCTTTGCTGGAGTTATTTATTCCAAATCCTGCTGTCTCTTCTGTAATCAGAAAGCTGATTACTCAACGTGCATCTCTCAGGCACAGGGCAAGGGGGAATCTTGCATTAGTGAGCAAAACAATACCAGTATTAAACTGAACTGAGAGTGTAACGAGACTGCAATAAATGCTGAGTGCTTTAGGAATGTTGCTCAACTGGAATATTACTGAGAGAACTCAATTTCAAAACATTTTGTCTTGTGGGTTTGGGGTCTGTGGGACAGAACACAGTGTGTCTAGTTAAATTTGTTTGTGTCTTGAGTTTTATTTGGAGTACAAAGAAAATTCAGTGTCCTTTTTTTTTTTTTAGGGAAATACTTTGAGAAAGAGAAATATGTATGAGAAATTCCTTAGTAAAGTATCTATATTGGGTAAGTGAGAAGATTTTTGTTCTGAAGTGGAATCAATTGCCACGTTGTAATGAAGCTGTTACCCAGCATTATGATGATTACAGGCTGTTGTGCTAATTCATCACAACTGCTTCTCTGCATCAACCTAGAGTAATTCTAATTCAGGTCTGGATCACTGATGCACAAATGCAGCCAGAAATACACTGACCTCTGTATAAATACGGAGCAAAAGGTGTAATTTGTGCCTTGAGAAGACAATCTAATAATGAACTCTTTAATCTGTAGAATCTCTGGACAAGTGGGAGCGTCTCACTGTGGCTGATGCCTTGGAACCGGTACAGTTTGAGGATGGGCAGAAGATTGTGGTCCAGGGAGAGCCAGGAGATGAGTTCTTCATTATCTTAGAGGTAAGTAAGGCCAAAATTAAAAGCTCAGGACTTGCCTTTTTTTTAAATTGTGTCCTTAAGCAGGCACTTGGAGAAGAACAAAACATAAGAATGTACTCCCAGAGAATCCGTAAAGAAACATCATCTTGCTGGACATGCAGTAGCTTAGTTTTGCTATTTTCACAAATGGTACTTCCAGGAAAAAAACAACAAGTTTCTGACTGAAAGCAGTTTATCTTTTTCAGAGTAGAGACTTGTTCTAGATAGCTGGTAATGCCTTACTGGTAGTGTCATTGTCTTCTGCCTGCTAGTTTGTGTTTTTTGTGGGTTTTTTGCTAGTCATAATATAATATTCCTGCTGTTATGAGGAAAACCAGGAAGAAGTCACTGCTGTGGATATGTAAATGTTCAAGATGTTTTATGCTTAGAGAGGAGAGGAGCAGTTGTTCTTATACAGCAGCTAGGTGAACTGTGCAAGGACTGTGAAGTGGTTTTTTAACTGAAATAACAGTTATTTCTGCAAAGCAGCTGATTCTGTGTGAAATTCAGTGTTTGGAGTGATGCTGGCAATTCCAGGTGTTTGACTGCTGTGATTTATTGAAGGGCACAGCTGCAGTGTTACAGCGTCGGTCAGAAAATGAGGAATTCGTTGAAGTGGGCAGACTGGGACCTTCTGACTACTTTGGTGAGTTACATTGTGACAGCTGTGGCTACAGACACCACTGTCACCACTTTGTCTGTGCCGTGGCAATGGTAGAGATGAGATGGATTTGCTTAATGACTGTTTTGGACTGCTGTGGTTGCTCTCAGTGTCGGGTGAGTACCAGAGTCACTCGGCACTCAGGATGTGATTGTTCCACATTACTGTGAAAGAGGCCTGGAGATGCTTTGGCCTGACCTCCCTGCCCTGAGCAGAGCTAAATTTGAAATGACATCCTATTCCTCAGGACTGTGTCCAGTTGAATTTCTTGTGTCTCCAGGGATGGAGATCCGACAGCCTCTCTGGGCAATTTCTTTCTCTGTCTAACCAGCCTTGTTGTGGAGAGGCTTTTTCCTTCATGCCTGACAAGAATTTCCTGTTCTGCAGCCTGTTGCTTTCTCTCTGTCTTTCACTGTGCAGCCTGGCTTTGTCTCTGTAGTCACTCATTATGCAGCTGAAGACAGCAGTCAGATAAGAAAATTCCTTCCTTGGCCTTCTGTTCTCCAGGTCAGAAAGGAACCTGGTCAGAACCTGCTGTTTAATGGTTAAATACAGCCCTCTCCCTCTCAAGACCCCGAATGCTTTTCTCATCTTTTAGGTAGTTCCTCTCTTTCCTCTTGCTAAAACCTTTTTGTTGTCCAGGTTTTCAGCCCTGTAGATGATGTAAGCAGCAAATCCTCTGTTGCAAGGCCTGAATTGGGATGGACTCGAGTGCATGGGCTCTGCCCAAAGGTCTGCCTAGTTCAGGATCTAGGACCAGACTTCATTTTATCTATGTCATTTCATATTTTCTAGTGTTTCCCTCTGTGTTCTCTCGAGTTTCCCACTCTAAAACTAAATATTATCACAGCCATTGTGTTCAGGTGCTGCAGACCTTTCCTTCAGGGGTTCAACTCTCTCTTACAAGCTCCTTATTCTTTTGCAAGCTTCTCTTTTGGAGGCCACTGAGTTCAGGAGTTTTAATTGGACACAGAGGAAAAGCTTTTCTCATTTCTTTTGAACATCCCTTCTGGTAATCCAGGCAAAAGTGTTCTCCAAGGAACAATGAGTTCTTTCCCCAGTCCTGAGCATGGAAAGAACTCAAGTCCAAAACCAAGCAAACAAATCCCAAAAGTTGCTGCTGTGGTTTCTTCCATGCTTGTTGCAGGAATGTTAGGGGTAGTTTCTGTTGCTGATAACAGGGGCTTGTTGAAAACTTCATTTCCAAATATGTTGCTCAGCAGTTGAAACAAAGCTTTTGGCATGTTTGTGCAAAACTTAAGGAATGGGGATCCAGTGGGACTTCAAAATGCTCATTTTCCACAGCCCCATGACAAAGTCAGAGTCTCTATTCTGGCCAGCAATGGGTCAAAGGCTTCTCTCTGGTGCATGAATGTTTTATTTGTTTGTTTACTTCAGAACCGTGCTCTTGTTGTCCTGAGTTTCTTAGAAATACCAGAATTGAGCAGTACTATTAGGAAAATAACTACTTGTTGGCTAGGAAAATTACATGGTAAATTGAAACATGACCTTTTCTCAAACAGACACAGTACTGAACAATTTTTAGACTTTTTTTTCACAGAGACTTGAATGCGGACAAGCTTTTTAATAACACAATCATCAAGCAGGTTTTTTTTAAACTGCTTTCACAGATGCTTCTAACATAACTACCAGGTACTTGTTGTGGGCAGTGCTGAAGCCTGAATTACCTTCTGTGCAATTTGCAATGCAGCAGGGTGATTCCTTTGCCTCTTTTGCCTGCTGATTGGTGACTCTGTTCCCTGTCTGTGCCGTGCAGGTGAGATTGCTCTGCTGATGAACCGTCCCCGTGCTGCCACCGTGGTGGCTCGTGGCCCCTTGAAATGTGTGAAGCTGGACCGGCCCCGCTTCGAGCGTGTGCTGGGCCCCTGCTCCGATATCCTCAAGAGGAACATCCAGCAGTACAACAGTTTTGTATCACTGTCTGTCTGAAACCTTCCTCCCTGTCCAAGCCATGCTTCACCAACGCAGACTGCTTTCTTTCCCTTGTGCAGAGCCACATCACCACCGGCACATTTGCAGCTTCCTGTCTGGTTAAAAAAAAAAAAAGAAAAAAAAGAAAAAAAAAGAAAAGGAAAAAAAATAATAAACTGCTTATCATGGCACTGTCATTAATTTAGAGCATATGATTTCTGTGCTCTCTGTCCCATTAAATTAATAGAAAAAGTTCAATGGAGACGTTTGCTTCTCTCTGTGCACCAGTGTCCAACTCAGGCCAGTGCAGCCTTGCTTCAGCGAGGGAGAGACCTCCTGGCACCACGCCATTGCCATAGAGTAAGGAGGTGACAGGAAAGAGGGAAAAAAAAGTTCTTTTAAAGGTGTTTCTCACATTGTTGGACAGATTTTAAGGCTGTGGTCATCACCTGCTGTATTTCTTTTCACATGAGAGCTACCCTTGTAATTGAGCTTCTTGGGGCTTGGGGTTTTCTGGGTTTCTTTTTCATTTTCTGGGTACTGTAATCCTGGGTTCAATCGTGAGGCATCAGCTGCTAAGAAAGCCACAGTTGGAATTTACCAGTATAATTGTTCCTGTGTCTGCTGGTTTAAGATTGCTTAGTTCTGTTCTTGTCAAGTGTAAATCCAAAGCTTTCCAGGTTAATAGTTCTGGTGAACTACTGCAGTTGCTGACCCATTTGCTGACTTGCCGCAACTGATCTTTTTCACTTGTTCTTTCTCCAGCCATAGATTTGCCATTTAAAACTCTTCCTTTTCCAAGTGGCAAGAACCAAATGCTACATGAAATGCCTGACTTTGGTCTCTAGTAGATATATTGGTGTAAGAATGGTGCAGCTGTCCAGCTGTTGGTTCTGTTTGAGTGTTTAGATTGGTGTAGAAGTCGAAAGCAAACATTTGATTTTCCCTGTGACTTGTTCTGTTAATCCTCAGTTGACTTTTAAAAAATAACCATCAGTTCAAGTGACCCTTTGTTAGCAGGGAAAATGAATGCTGAGTGTTTTGGCCAGCATCAGTTGCAGGTGACAAGATTGCTGGTCTGTAGAGCTCCATTATTCTTGGTAGAGAATGTGAGGCAGAAAAACTGAATGTTTGAACTTTCCTGCAACACTCAGTTTTTTTTAAGTTTTTAGAGCTGTCAGTTCATCATTTTAAAAATGGTTCACTATAAATCTAGTTCAAAGCCAAAAGGTGCATTCTCTTTTCTTGCTTATTATGGAATTTCCACCACACTCATTTCATCCTCACTCTTTTTCCCAAGTTCAATCTGTTGCGGAGTCTTAAATGTATTTCAGTATTTCCCAGCTTTGTGTTCCATTACTCTGTGCTCACCAAGACTTCCCAAAAGTTTTTACTGAATTCCACGGTTCAATAATTGTAGGCAATTTTTAAGGTTTCCTTTAAACTGTAATTTATATCAAGTAGCATAGGTTTGTATTTGGGAGTGACAGCAAGCAGTTTGGCATTTGTTGTGCAACTACTTTAATGATGGAGCCCTCGTTTATTTCCTTTCTGAGGTGGTGTGGATTCAAATCCAACATTTATCCAGGCATGGAGAGAATCAGGAAGAGTCTGCTAATTGATGCAGAGTAATACTGGAGGTATCAAGCCTTTACAAAAGGTTTCAGGGTATTTCTGAAACTGAAATCCCAAGAAGGGGATTGAAATGCTTGCGGTTTGAGTTCTCTATTCAGGAGATGTTGAATAGAGGATTTCTGCCAGAGTCCTTAAGGAATAAGCAAATGCTACCTTTTTTTGTTTTTTGTTTTCTTTTTTCCTTTTTTTGGTAAAACTTTTTTCTTAAGTTTTAACTCTGCAGGTTTTTTTCTTCATATGTGTTTTTTGTGTTACATTAAAGCACCAAAAACTGTGTAAACCAGTTAGAGCTCCACAAAAAAAAAATGCACATTTTTTTTATATAAGGCTTTCTAATCAAGTTTCACTACTGCATCTTTTTAGCTTGCTGTTTACTCCCTTTTGTAGTTTTACCTACAAGATTTTAAGATAAATCAGCTAAGTCTGAGTTAAATATTAAACACAGTTATAGCTTTACCTTTGTGTGCAATTTCAATATGTTTGAAACCACAATTGGCATAGTTTTGCCTTAGCTAACATTCAGGGCTTTAGAAGTAATTTTTTGCTAGTCTATCTTCAGCAAATTGATGAAGTCTATTGCCCTAGGAAGCTATAGTCAACCAGAGGACCATTTTTGTATTGTTACCTGACTCTATAAGTCTGATTTACTGTATGTGCTAATATATTATATTATATTCCTTTTGTTATAGATTGTCCTAATGGCAGGTAAAGCAATAAAATGATTTAAATTCTTAAATGCAATCAGCCTCTTTTATTTGATTCCCCACCCCTACCTTGTGTTTTCCTTTGGCTTTGGAGGGTATGTTATGAATGAGGCAGCAGAAAATAAGCAGCTTAATGGATTATCCTGGTGTAAACTCCAGAGGGGTGAGTTCAGGTCCTGACTTCCCACGTGCCAGCCTGGGAATTCCTCTGGAGCCCTGGCAGTGAGGAGGTCCCTGTGTCCTGTTGGCTCCTGGCAACCTGTGCTGCTCTGATCTCTCCAAGCTGTCAATTCCCAGCCCAGCCAGGATTCTTGGAGCTCAGGAGCTTTCCCAAATCAGTTGCTCCCATCTCTGCAACCCCTTAATGAGTGTGGGATGGATGATCATGAATAAGTTATGGTGGGAAATGGAAAAGGGGGATTTTCGACTGTGATGAAGTAGGAAAAAGTGTGAAGAGTGACCTGAAGCAGCTCAGACTTGGATGTGTTTTACATCCAGCTCCAGAAAGCTGAATCACCCAGCTTTGAAGGTACCATAAAAATGGATCTGTCATGTAAAGGAGAATAAAAAGAAGAACCCTGTTACTGTACCAGCCATTTAAATATCCGTGGTTTGTTTCCTCCACCCTGCCCTCCCCTTCCCAATCCCTCCCACTGAAAAAACCAGGCTGAAATCAGAATTTTGTTACCTAAAGTGAAGCTTTAAACCCTCCACTTCCAGCCTCATAACTGTAAGTATATATTCTATAATTACAACTTGAATTCAAGCTTATCTTCTGTTGCCATGTGCTTCCTGGTGAAGCAGCCAACAGCCACCATTCCATGACAAACGATGGAATTAATTCTGGGTTTGTTCTGAGTGGTGAGAGCACAAAAAGCCGCCGGTAGAGGGAGGTAAAACTTCGGGAATTCATTGTCCTGGACAGAAATAACCAACACAGCAAACGTGCTGCGAGGAAGTGAAATCCTCTTACTTTCATCTGTCCTCAAGAGTGAAAAGGTCTGTAAGTCCCAAGAGTAAAAAGGCCAAGAACCTACTTGAGACTGTTAAAATTTGGAAATGCAAGGGCTTGTCTGAACCACAATTTGGGAGAGACTAAAGGAGCTTGGAGTGGGGTTTTGGTGGGATTTGTGTTTGGGTTTTGGTGGGGTTGTGTGAGGTTTATGTGCTAACCTTTGTGGCCTCAGAATACTGGAGGAATTTCTTCACTGAAAAACACTCCAAACTTCCTCAATCACACAAATGGGCACCTGTAGGGCTACGCTCGGATTAGAACTGCAGCCCCTCCCGCGGGTTTGCAGTTTGGGAACAGGTGCATTGTCAGATTATTGTGGAGTTCAATGAGGCACCAGCACAATCCCCTGCGAGAAGCAGCTGTGGCCATGAGCTTTGTTCCTTCCTTGCATCATCCAGGCACTTGTTGGTGTCACTGAGCTCCCTTTAGGGAAAATTCCAGCCCATGGGAAAATGAGCCGGTGGTGGTGCAGCAGCCTGCTGGAAATCCTGTTAAAATGCTCCTGACAGCTTTTGTGCAGGCATTTTGGGATCCTCTGGAAGGTCTGCAATGCTGTAGGTGGGTTTTGTTTAACTTAAAGGTTAGTTTAGAATGAGTTTCTGGTCAATTGGTTGTAGTGTGGGTTTTTTGTTGGCTTTTTTTTCTCCTTAAGGATGATAAATTATCAACAGAATTCTCAACTGCTTTCCCCAGGCTGCCAAAAGGCTCAGTGTAATAACAGTTAAAGGAAAAAGGCATTAAAGAGAGCTTCACTAATCCAGTTATTCTTAAACCTTGTTGGGAGGTGAAGGGTGAAGTGGGAACTGAAATACCCACGCTAACTCCCTCCCCACATTTTTTGGTCCTCAGTTTCTGTTGCATATCCTCAAAATGCACAGCCATGGAGAGGGGGGAGAGACTGCAATACCATTTCTATTTCCCAGCTAATTATGACAACCTAAATGATTTAAAAAGATAAGAGGAGAAAATTATTTTAAAAGATATGAGGAGATGACCTGAGATAGATTCCCCTACTCCGGCAAAATGTTTTCCCCAGAAATGGGTGGGTTCTTGAACTGCAAATACAGTTGTGTGTCTCAGAGTGGTTTGATTTTGGGGGTTTTTTTTAGTCTGGGTTTTTTTCTTTGGGGTCTAAGGCAACACTGCCTCTGCTCTATATCCCAAGTGGCTCTTCAGGCAGGTGAGGGAAGTGGCTCTGTGTGACACGCACAGGTCCCTGTGGGCTGGGAGAAATTGCTGCTGCACAGGCCTGACAGTGCAGGGACCCTGGGTCTGACCAAGCTGGGTCAATGTCCTGTCTTGTGCCAGGGCCAGGGGCTGCCCTCTTCTCAAATACACGCTCCTGATTGCAGAACAAAGACTTAGAAACAGGAAAATGCCCTTGGCACCTCTTTATTCAACCCTCATCCTCGGGCCGAGTTCGTGTCCTTCTCTGGCAACACCAAGCCCCCGTGGAGGTCGAGCAAACCAAGGTCAGGTGTTCCCCCACCCTGCCAAGGGCACGGCCACCTCCAGATCTGCAGATCCCAGCTTTTGCAGCCCAGAGCTGTGTTTGGGGTGTAAAGATCTGCTGCAGCCACACCAGCACAGTGCCCGAGCACAGGAGCTCTGCTTAAACACCAGCAGAGGAGCCCAGAGTGACTCTTGATCTTCTGAAGGTTCCCCTCTCAGTCTCTGCAGGTGTTTGTAGGTGGAAATGACCAGCTCCTGAAGCTGCCACTCGCCTTGCAGGGTCTCCCCTGGCTCGGAGCTGTGTTTAGGTGTCCAGCTTCGCTCTGTGCCCCGCAGGGCTCTGGGGCTGTGGGCTGTCGTCGGCCACCACCGTGGCTTCTCCAAAGGTGTCGATGCACTTCCCCACGGCTTCCAGGACGAGCTGCAGCCGCCTGTCCAGGGCCAGGAGATGGGGCTCGGTGAGCACGGGGGCCAGGGGGTCCTGCAGGAGGGATTCCCTCATCACGTCGCTGAGCCGGTACTCGGGCTCCGCCAAGAGCCGCAGTCGCAGTAACGTCGTTCTCTTTATTCTGGAAAAAAGAGAAATCAACGACTCAGTGCCTCCCAGCAAGAGCAGCTGAGCCCCTTGGCAGCAGGAGGGCAGAGATGGGTGAAGAAATGTAAAGAAATTTGGAACAAAAGTTCTTTGATTTTAATTTTAGAGGGTAATGAAATTTTTTGCAGAAAGCTGTACTTCTGCCTTTGTTTTTCTAGAGTATTTGTACAGCAAATTTCTGTCAGCAGAGAGATAAACATGACTGAAGTTCTCAGTGGTGAGTGAGTCAGAGATGACCCAGTTCCCCAGGTGCCTGCAGGGTGGTGCCATCTCCCTAAGGATGACATTAATAAAATGGGAGAGAGGGGGAGGCAAATGAAGATGCATGAATGAGAAAATATCTTCTGTCGAAAGTCTGAGCAAAAAGAGGGAATATTTCCTGGAACTGATGTAAGTGTGACTTTTCACCTTAAGGGGTACTGAGATTCAAACATGATTTGCTTTGACAGAAAGTGGGATAAAAAGCTGCAATCTTGGAATGCTTCTGGGCATGAAATGAAGTATTCTGAAATCATTTGTTTAATCCTCAGCAGCAGTGTGTTGACTTCAGCATGTGTAACACTGAAATGAATCAGTGGTTGTAATTACTGCCCTTTAAATCTTGGAAACAAAGTGGTCCATGTGTGTGGAACCAGTTGGATTTAGCTGAGCCAGAATTTTCAGGTGGAAAAAGGTGTAGTCAGATCCATTTTAGCCAACTCCAGAATTTGTCTTTCTGTGGCTGTTGTTTACCCAGGACATGCACTGGGAATGTTGATGTTGTTGATGCTCCAACAGGCCACGTGCTGTTTGGGAAAGGGCTGTGCCTGTCCAGGTGCTGGGGACAAGCACCGAGGCTGGACAAGGCCTTCAGGATCCTCGAGTCCAGCTGCTGTCCCAGAACCATCAAACCCTGTCCTCAAGTGCCACATCCACACATCCCTTGAAGACTTCCAGGGACGGCCACTCCGCAATTTCCCTGGGCAGCCTGTGCCAACGTTTTACAACCCTTTCCAGGAAAATTTTCCCTAATATCCAACCTAAACCAGGAGCAGCTGGGCGAGGCGTGTCTGTGGTCAGTGTGCCTGCAGCACGAGGGAAGGAGGATGCTGCTGCCACAGCGGCAGGCATCACCTCCCTGCATTAATATCCCTGCAAAAAATAAAACAATCAATCGATCAAGCGTGAGGGCTGGCAAGGAAGCCTTAAACCCCAGCTGGGAGGTGCTGCTGCCGCTGCTGCTGCCGGGGAAAGCTGTGCCCGGGGCAGACGTGAAGGAGCATCTGCGCCGTCCGTCCAGGCAGGGCCGGCCCGGGAGCGGCTGTGGGTAAACACCAGCTGCGTTTGCTCTGGTCCCAACCGCGACAGCGCTTGGAGCTGGAGAACGGGCTGGTCTGACCCCGTGGGGAGCAGCTGAGCGAGGGCTGGAACAGTTTCACAACAAACAGAGCGTACAGAGGGCTGGGATGGAAACGCTGCCCGGCCCCGCTCCGCTCCCACTGTGACCCTGGGGCTGGGCTGAACTGCTGAGTGTTTCACCCCGAGCCTCCCAGGGACCCCATCGGGCTCACCGGGGCTGTTCTCCGGCCTGGCTGTGCCTCCAGGAGGGGTTTGGTGCTTTCAGGGCAAGGAGCAGCTCATGGCACGGCTGTATTTGTGCCACTCGCTGCGCTGGGAGAGGAGACCTGCAGGCTGCAGCCTGAGGGGCAGGGGCTGGGCTGGCAGCTGTGAAAGGCAGCTAAAAACACAGCCCCAGATCTGCTGGAAGCCAGGCTTGGAGCAGAACTCGGCTGGGAACTGGGGGGTGTTTAACAGGGGGTGTTTAACAGGGAGGGAAGCAGGCTGCCTGCAGCATCCCTGTGCTCCCGCGCTCCGCCTGGGGTGGCTGCAGGAGCTCTCCTGCTCCCCCGGCTCGGCCTGGTTTGGGACAAGGAGGTGGCTCAGGGGGCTGAGTCCAGGCTGTTGGTCAGGACAGGCTGAAATTTGTGGCCTCTGTGTGCTTACTCGAGTGAAACCTCTTCCCTTCCTTTCCAAGTGGTTTTAGGTGCTCTCCCACTCCAAACGGATCGGCTCCTATGGGAAATGAGGCTTTGTGTGTCTCCCTCAGGCAGCACGAGTTGCTTTTATGCTGGCCCTAGTTTGCTTATGACAAGGTGTTCAGGTCCTCTGAGCACTGCCTTTCACAAGAATTAAATTAAGAGGAGTTTCTGGGAGGTGAGTCTGGAAGAACAGGAATGATGTGACCTGTGGATATTACGGTATGCAGGTCAAATTAAGAGGCAGAGTTAATTTCAAACTGCACAAAATTTCAAGAGAAGGATTCCCTGGGAGCCTGCAATTAGAAATGAAAAGACTTGCTGAGCGCAAATAACAGCTCTTAAAATTAAAGCTGTGTGGGGAGAGTGCAGTTACCAACCCGAGGGGGACAAGGAGCAGGTACAGCAAGGAAAAAGGCTACACATCTCCTGAAAAGAATCCCCAGGGAACAGCAGCTGCTTCTGCCTCTTAAATTTAACTTTCAGCTGCTGATTTATGTGAATTAATGAAGGGGGAACATAGGGTTAAATTTATGAGCTTCTCCTTCATGCCATGAGGAGAGGAAACTTGATTAACTGTATCAAAGTTCCACCAGGATTTTGGATGGAGATTTCTGTGCATCCTGAGAGCACCTCATGTTGATGGGCTGGGAAAGGCTGTTAGAACTTTCTGGAAGGGTTTGATCCAATGGACAGTGCCTCCTGCTCTGTCAGTGAATGCTTTTCCACGTGTGATTCCCATGCTCCAGCACCCAGCCCACCCCTGGGCTGGGATTTGCAGGGTCCTCCTCGAGCTGCTGGATGGAGCCAGGCCTGGGTGACTTCCCAGTGAGTGGGAACACCAACATTCCTGGGAAGGGAGGGAGGGAGGGAGGGAGGAAGGAAGGAAGGACAGACAAAAGGAAGGAAGGGAGGCAGAGCTGGGACTTACACGCAGCACTGGGAGAGCGGAGCCAGGATGGAGATTTCATCGTGGGAGTGCCGCCCAAACCTGGGGGAGAATCAGAGCTCAGCTGTGCCCCCCTCCTTCCCCCTCCCGACCTCCTCCCTGCCGCTGCCTCACCCTCTGGCATTGTCCAGGTGCAGGAGGAAGCCATCGTCCCCAAACTTGGTGAACATCTCGTAGTGGTGCCGGTCCATGTTCCCTGCAAAGGGCACACAGAGGACAGAGTTTCCCTTGCAGGGAATTTTCTAAACGATCCCAAACTTTATTTCAGGTCTGCATGGAATATTTGTTGCTGGGCTGGAAGTGTCTGCGATGCTCAAAGCTGCTGCTTTCCCCTTGCTGGGGAGAGTCTGGGGTCTCCACATTGGGGGGGGCTGTGCTGGCTGTGGGGAGACAGCAGCCCCCCCAAACTGTCTCTGGAGGAGAAGGGATGGCTTGGGAGAGAGGGAAGGAAGGGAGGAAGGGATGGAGGAAGGAAGGAAGGAAGGAAGGACCATTCCCCCTCCATCATTACCTGTTAGGAAGTCGAATATGGCCATGTCCACGATGTTGAGCAGCCGGTTGCTGTTGCTGTAGGGGTAGATCTCCCTCACCGTGTTGCAGTAGAGAGGATTCACTTCCCACCTGCAGGAGATGGAGAAGGAGAGATGCCCTCAGCTGCTGCTGCCATGTCCCAAAAATTCCCCCAAACCCATCTTCCACGTGAAGATGTGGAGGAGGAGGAAATAAATCTCCCCTTGTGCCTGCAGGAGACTGGAATTCAAATGCAGTCAATGCCCAGCCTTTGGGCATATTAGTAAGTTACGTAATATTAGTAATATTACACTAATTATTACACTAATTATGGGCACCCTGAGCCTCGGCCTTCCTCTGGCTGGATTATTTCTGCAGGTCTGCCCACGAGTCCCTACCCTGCAGTGCAGATATGGGAAGCAGCTTCATTTACCCACTTACTCCTCTTTTCCATCAAACGAGTAGGAGCGGATCCAGGGGTTGGGGATGGAGAGCCGTGGGGCCAGGTTGAGGGAGGGCAGGAAGGCAGAGAGGGAACCCTCCAGGAGGTGAGGGTTCCCACACACGGCGTACTCCGTCTTGCACATGTACGGGCACTTGGCGAAGAAGCAGACGTTGCTGGCTGGGAGGAGAGCAGAAAACAGGGAAAAGGGGCTGTGATCTCCAGGAGGATGCAAGGCAGCCTGGACTGACCCCTCCCCGCCGTGGGACAGTGACTGTTTCCTGTGGCAGGGGTAGTAAAGTGAGAGGGAACAGATGTGAAGAGTCCCGAGGAGCTGCAAATAAGTGCAGAGCGATTTAAAGCCCCTGTTTGACGGCTGTTTCTTGGAAACACTGTAGGGAACCCAAGGAAAAACAAGGTGAAACCCAAAGCATCCTCGTCATGGATGTCAGCCTGCCAAATCATAGATTTGGGTCCTGTGCTAAGGGAGAGGTTAAGAAAAAAGGGCCAAAGGAGTAGATCTTGCAGATGATTCCAGCTGGAGGTGGGGAGAGGGAACCTCTGCTGTAACCCTGTCTCTGTGCAGGCTTCACCCAGGAGTTTCATTTCTGCACCACAGCACGAGTCCTGCAGCCCCTGCCCTTCCTCCCACCATGGGACACCACAGGTTGGGATTAGGTGTGAAGGGACCTTAAAGGTCATTGGGACCAAAATGCCTCGTGCCAAGGCAAGCCCTCGCCCACCTGGTGACACGAAGAAGACGCTCTGCAGGACCTCGTTCTTGGTGACCTCCAGGATCTCCTTGGTGACATTGATCAGCCTCCCCACTGTGGGTGGCACCCTCCGGAAATCCAGGATCCTGCACAGAGGGGACAGTGGCTGGTGCCAGGGGCTGTCACTGCACAGTGGGGTGGCAGGTGCTGCCTTGTCCCTTCCCTCAGTGAGCCTTTGGGTCACTGCACCCAGATGCTTTCCAGCAAAAAACCACTCTGCTCCCTGGGCCAAAATGTGGCTCAGTTTGGATTTTGGTATTTTAATAGCTGCTGTCTGGAACAATCTGGATGTTCTCCAGGATTCCTGTCTCTTCCCCCAACACTTCCTTGGTTTCCCCCAGCCCCTTGCACACCCACGGGGTCCTCCAAGGGCCAAAGCAGCCCCCAGGCCCTTCGGGGACGTTGGTTTGACACGGAGCAGAGATGTCGATCCTGGTACAACGAGGCTGAGGAGGCACCCCCCCTCCAGAGGCACTCATGCCCAGCTAATTCCTCAAAAATACTCTTAAAAACCTCAGGGCCTGGGGCAGGAAAGCATTCCTGGCAGTCAGTGGGAAGCTGCTGCTGATTGCTGAGTCAGTAACACGGGGTGAACTGGCTAATGCTCTGCTTGGCTCCTTGGGTAATGCCCTCTGCTCCTGGGAATTGGGCACAGAACAGGATTTAGCCTGTTACTTATTGAGCAATGTTTAGAGAGAAAAAAATATTTGCTTTTATCCAGCATCTTTCAGCTCTAAAAACCACAAAGCACTTCACAAAAGCAGTCTGGCCTCATTTTTGTGGCGGGGGAGCTGCAGGGGTGAGGTGGTGGTGGCTGAGTGGAGCAGAGTCACTGTGGGGATGGTGGGGCAGAACCGGGAAGGGAATTCAGCTCCCTTTGTTCCTGTTCTCAGAGTCTGAGCTACAGGACACAGTCTAGTCCTGCTTCTCCCGTGGAAACTGGAGCCCCCCACCCACCCTGGCCATCAGGGATCACCTTCCCTTGGTGTTCAGTGCTCATCCCACCGAGGGGAGAAACGCTGCCTCCCTCATCTTCTGAGAAGGGTATTTGTGACTTTATTAAACGCAGACCCTGCTGGGAAGAGGTGCCAGGTTAATCGCTCGTTATCTGAGGGCTTAAAACTGCATCGCTGCAGTTTGTCAACCCCAAGCACACCCTGATTGCTGATTGAGTGTGTGCCTCCCTCACCAGGAGGGCACCCGGGCTGTGCCCAGAGCTCTGCACTTGGATGCAGGGCAGGGACACCGTGTGACAGCCAGGTGAGAGTCTGACCTCTTCCAACCTGGACTTCACCTCTCCTCAGGCAAAGCTGACTCTGGGGTGTCAGATGGGATCCAGAGCCACTCTTTCCCTAAATGACACCGCGGCTCCTGGGGGGTGCTGCAGAGCAATGCCATCCCTGGGCTCTGCAGGGCTCTGCAGGGCTCTGCAGGGCTGGTCCCGAAGCTCTCCTGGGCAGAGCAGCAGGGGAGGCGGGGGCTGGGCCAGGCCCTACCTGTCCAGGTGGAAGGCGGCGATCTCGGCGTTGTGCCGCTGGAAGTCCACGAAGTAGAAGAAGTTCTCAGGAGTCTCCTCCTCGCGTTTCTGCCTGGGAGGAGGCAGGGGGTGAACCTAAGCAAGCTGCTGGGCAGCCTGGACACGAGGCCAGCGCAGCCAGGGACAGCTGGTGGGCTCGGGGACAGCCCTCGTGTGGCCACGCCGGTGCCCAGGCCAGAGCCAAAGTGCTCAGTGCCGAGCTGGAGCCGTCGCCCGCCGTGCCAGGGAGCAGCACTTGCACCCTGGTGGTGCCAGCTGGGTGAGGGAGGAAAAAGGGCTGGCTGAGGGCTTTAAATCTGCTTGTGCCAGAGCATCGATCCCCTTAGGACAGAGTTTCAGGTGGGTGTCACATCCCCCCGGAGGCAGAGGAGGGTTCAGGGCCAATGCCTTCCTATCCCTGAGGTGGGAACTGCATTAAATTGAATTTTTTGGCTGTCACACAGTGCCCCGGTACGTGCAGCACGGGAAGTTGATGCTCAGCCTCCCAGGCAGCTGCAGGACACAGGAAAGCCCTCCTGGCTCAGCAGGGCCTGGGTGCTTTCCTTGCCCGGCAGGACCTGAGGGACACTGGGCAGAGGTGGATGGAACCAGCAGGAGAGGAGCTGGCTGCCTCCTGGGTGAGGACATCATCCCAGCCCGTGTGCTGCCAGCTGCTCTGCTCACACAGGGACAGCAAAGTGAAAGGGGATAGACGTGAAGAGTCCCAAGGGGCTGCAAATAAGTGCAGAAGCAATTTAAACCCTGTTTGGTGGCTGTTTCTTGGAAACACTCTGGGGAATCCAAGGAAAAAAAGCAAAGTCTGCTGGGGAAGAGCAGGCAATGAGCAGTCCCTCATGGCAAAGACCTCAGGAGAACAAGTGTCCCAAGGTCCTTCCCCACCTGGCATCCATGAACGGAGAAATTTCCAACATCAACAGCGACATGGGAACACCTGTGTTTATCCATGTGTGTTCCTGGGCTGGTGTGAGCAGCCAAGGAGAATGAAAAAAAATGGAACCTTTCCAGCTGCCCAGGTAGCTGAGGGCAGGAGGGGGAAGGGGAGGCTGTGCC
>VZRO01007855.1:5888-19682 GCA_013397915.1 Daphoenositta chrysoptera
GAGCCGCTTGTCTGCCTGTCTGCTCCTCAGCCTGCCCGCCATTACCAACGGCGTGAGGCCGACCCGACCCTGCTCCACAGCGCCCCTGCTGCTGCTCGGGAGGCACCGCACCTGCCCTGCCCGGCCGGGAGCTCCACAGCGCCCCTGCTGCTTGCAACCGCGATTACACCACACAGGAAAGTGCGTGGCAGCCCAAAAGACACCTGCTACTGGTTTCTGGTTTTGTTTGTTTGTTGTTATCCTTGTTATTGCTTGTTTACTCTGCTATATATACTAGTAAAAAACTGCTATTCCTTTTTTCCCATACCTTTGCCTGAGAGCCCCTGATTTCGAAGTTCAAATAATTTGGAGGGAAGGAGGGTCACATTTTCTATTCCAAGGGAGGGTTCAACCTCTCTTAGCAGGCACCTGTCTTTCAAACCAAGACAATCACAAAGCTCAGGATTCTAGCTTTTGAGTTGGCTGATTGAGAAGGCTTTTAACTAGGTTTGAAGGGGGAAGGGAATAAGACCAGGCTTGGCAGACATGAGCCTAGGGCTGGCATGCCAGCGTTAGGGGTGAAATCAAAAGCCCAGCTGAAGAATATCTATACCCCGCTGACTTTGAAGTGTGTGAGTCTCACTGGAACACACTTGCACACTTATGGAGACAAGCCAGGGACTCCTATGGTAATAAAAGCCAAAAGGGAAACAGCAGAAAATTATCTCAAAGGAATTACAAGTGTTCCTCTAGGAAGTCCAGACAGCCAACAGCCCAGCTGAGGTGCTTTACACCAATGCACAGAGCACGGGTAACAAACAGGAGGACCTGGAAGCTACCATGCTGCTAGAAATCTACAATCTTGTGCCATTATTGAAACTTGAATTCCCATGGGAATCTCATGACTTGATGTTGAGCTATTGATGGCTACAATCGAGGAAGGAGAGGTGGAGGGGTTGCCCTCTATGCCAAGAGTTGGATTGATTGTGAAGAGCTGTCTCTGAAGAATAGCCATGTGGCTAAAAATCAGATAGAAAGCCTGTGGGTAAAAATCAGTGACCAAGGCAACAAAGGGAACTTCATGGTTTGGGGTCTAATACAGGCTGCCTGATCAAGGGGAGCCTGTTGATGAAGCCTTTCTGCTCCAGCTACAAGAGGCACTGTGCTCACAGGCTCTTGTCCTGCTGGGGGACTTCAACTGTCCTGACATCTTCTGGGAAAGTAGCACAGTGAGCTGTAGGCAATCCATGAGATTCCTGGAATGCATGGAAGATAACTTCTTGACCCAGGTAATCAACAGCCCTGCCAGAGAGGATGCATTACGGGATCTGTTGGTTGCCAATGCAAGGCAGCTAATTGGGCACATCAAGATCAGAGGCAGCCTAGACTGCAGTGATCATACATTGGTGGAATTGGCAGTCCTGAGGAATATGGGTCAGGTAAGAGTAAAGTTAAGCCCCTGAAGGTTAGGAAAGCAGAATTCCAGCTCTTCAGGGAGATAGTCAGTGGGATCCCCTAGGAGACTGCCCTTGGGGACAAGGGAGAAGAACAGAGCTTGGCAGATTTTTCAGGAGCCTTCCATAGAACACAAGAGCTAGCAATCCCAGAAGCAAGAAATCAGGCAAGGAAGGCAAGAGACCAGCATAGCTAAGTAGGGAGCTTAAAGGGAAAGAAGCAAACAAAAGGGAAAGAAGCAAACACATAGGCAGTTGAAGCTAAGGCAGGTCACTCAGGAAGAGTGTAGAGATGAAGTTCAGTTGTGTAGGGATGGCCAAGGTGGAGCTAGAACTAAACCTGGCAATGTAGGCAAAGAGTAAAAGGAAGGGCTTCTACAGGCCCATTAACCAGAACAGAAAAGTCAAAGCTGTTAGCCCCCGAACAACAACACTGGAAAACTGCTAACAACGGATGAGGAGGCTGAGGTACCCAATAGCTTTTCTGCCTCAGTCTCCAATAGCAAAGTCTCTTTCCACACCTCTTGAGTGGATGGACAGCAGGATGAGGACGGGGAGAGCAAAGTCCCTCCCACTGTAAGTAAAGATCAGGTGTGCGATCATCTGAGGTACCTGAATGTACTTAAGTCTATGGGACCTGATGAGATGCATCCCAGAGCCCTGAGGGAACTGGCTGATGGAGTTGCCAAGCCATGCTCCGTGACATCTGAAAACTCATGGCAGTCAGGTGAAGTCCCAGGTGACTGGAAAAGGGGAAACACTGTCCCCATCTTTTAAAGGGGTAGAAAGGAGGACCCTGGGAACTACTGGCCTGTCAGCATCACCCCTGTGCCTGGGAAGATCATGGAACAGACCCTCCTGGAAGCTCTGCAAAGGACATGGAGGTGATTCAGGTCAGCCAGCATGGCTTCATCAAGGGCAAGTCCTCCCTGACCAACCCAGTAGCCTTGTACGGTGGCATAGCTCAGTAGGCACAGTGGAGGGGACACAGATGTCCTTTATCCGGACTTCTGTAAAGCCTTTGACCTAGACTCCCACAACATCCTTCTCTCTACATCAGAAAGAGGTGGATTGGATGAGTGGACTGTTAGATGGTGTATTGGTTTGGCACGGCCTGGTTTTAGGTAGCAGAGGGGCCACAAAGCTGGCTCCTGTGAGGAAGCTGCTGGAAGCTCCCCACCAAGTCTGGCAGAGCCAATGGCACAAAGATTGACATGCTGCTGGCCAAACTGGGCCAGTGAGAGAGGTTGGTAACGCCTCTGTGATGACATATTTAAGAAGAAAATCAAAACAAAGTCACAGGATTTTGGATTCTAGTCAAGAGAAGAGGAGGAGGTGAGAACATGTGAGGGAAACACAGAGAAACCAAGGTCAGTGGAGAAGGAGGGGGAGGAGGTACTCCAGGAACTGGAGCCGAGATTTCTCTGCAGGTCATGGTGAAGACCATGGTGGAGCAGCTGTGCCCCTGCAGCCCCTGGGATCCACGGGGGATGCAGAGATCCACCCTCAGCCCCTGGGGATCCAAGGGGGATGCAGAGATCCACCTGCAGTCTGAGGGGATCCACGGGGGATGCAGAGATCCACCTGCAGCCTATGGGGGAGGTGCCCACACTGGAGTGGATGGATGCCAGGAGGAGGCTGTGATACAGTGAGAGTCCCAGTGGAAAGAAAGGGCCCTTGCTCCCAGGCTGGAGCAGCCTGTCCTTGAAGGACTGCACCCCATGCAAGAGTAACCCAAGCTGCAGCAGTTTTGGGAGGACTGTGTGCCCGTAGGAGGAACTCATGTTGCAGCAGTTTTGGGAGGATTGCTGCTCGTGAGACTGGACCCATGCTGGAGAAGTTCACGGAGAACTCTCCCGTGGGAGGGACCCCACAGCCTCACAGGGGAAAGACTCCTCTCCCGGAGCAGTGGAAGGAAATCTCAGGTGACAAACTGACCCCGTGCCCTGTCTCCCTGCACTGTCGGTGGGAAGGAGGGAGAGGCTGGGGGGGGTGGAAGGGGTTCTAAGGGCTTATTTTACTTCTCGTTATCCTCCTCTGATTCTGTTAGTAATAATGTCACTTCGCAACTTAAGCTGAGCCTGTTTCACCCTTGAAGTGTTTCTCCCAGCCCTTATCTCACTCATGAAGCGTTGGTTAAGTTTTTTTTCCTTTTACCTCCTCTGCCCAGCTGTGGCTGGGGAGGGTGAGTGAGTGGCTCTCATGGGTGCCTGGTGTTGGGCCAGTGTCAAACCACAACAGATGGTTAAGAAAGTGGTTGGACAATCACATCCAGAGGGTAGTGCTCAACGGCTCAGAGTCCCAATNCTCTGGAGTCCTCAGCGCCAGACAGACATGGACCTGTTGGAGCCGGTCCAAAGGAGGCCACCAAGTTGATCAGAGGGATGGAGCACCTCTCTTACGAGGAAAGGCTGAGAGAACTGGGTCTGTTCAGCCTGGAAAAGAGGAGGCTATGGGGTGACATAACTGCAGCCTTCCAGTTCCTAAAGAGGGCTTACAAGAAAAATGGAGAGGGGCTTTTTGCAAGAGCATGTAGTGACAGGACAAAGAGGAATCGATTCAAACTGAGAATAGGTTTAGATATTAGGAGGAAATTCTTTGCTGTGAGGGTGGTGAGACACTGGAACAGGTTGCCCAGAGTAGTTGTGGCTGCCCCTTCCTTGGAAGCGTTCAAGGCCAGGCTGGATGGAACTCTGAGCAACCTGGCCTAGTAAAAGGACCCCGTGCCCATGGCAGGGGCTTGAACCTAGATGATCTTTAATGTCCTTTCCAATTCAAACCACTCTAGGATTCTATGAAGTTGCAGGAAAAATAATCTAGCAAAGATATGGTGAAGACTGTGTTTACTTTGTCCTTTCTACCTTGTCAATTTACCTTGTTTAATTGGTTATGTTCTAATTAGACAAGGTCAGAAGCTCTTGGGAATACTAACTTTTCATTTTCTTTGTGCAGAATTTAGAAAATAATCCCTGATTGAAGATTCAATCATTTCTGTAACAGAAATAGCAATATCTAAGAGGTTTTTTAATGCAAAAAGCTTTTCTCAGGTTAACTAAACAAAATTTTTTTGAAGTCCTATTTTAAATGGTACATATTCTTCTGTGGATCCATCTACACTGGCCTATTCCTAGCTTGTATCAATGTCGCTTCATTTGCCACTGCTGTTTACATCGTCCACCATCAGGTTTTAGCATGGTACCACTCAAAACTGCTGTACAAGGACCCTAAAAGACCACAGACACAGATCCCAGTAAGGCAGACAAATGCTGAACTGAGAAGAAATGCTTGGATTTTAGCACTGAATCTCTAATTCTACTTTTTGTTGGCCTAAGACCAGAGAGAAAAACTAAGTGAAAAATGCTTGTTCAAGAATAATTCTGTGTGACAGCATGCTGAGAGAGATCTTAGTCCTTAAAGGTCATAATCTAGCATTGGGAGCAGCCCTTAAATACAGCAATGTGGTGGGGTGACACTGGCTGGATATTTATCACCCCACTCTTCAGCTGGACAACAAGGCTCATGGGTCAAGGTAAGGACAGGGAGATTGCTCAGCATCCACTGTCATTGGCAAACCAGATTTGACATGGGGAAATTTGCTGAATTTGTTGCCAATCAAATCAGAATAGGATGAAGAAAAGTAAAAACTAAATCTTAGAAACATCTTCCCCTCACCTCCCCTCTTCTCAGGCTCAACTTCACTCCCAAATTCTCTCTCTCCTCTCCCCTCAGTGGCACAGCAAATGGAGGCTGTGGTCAGTTCACATAATCTCTATTGCTCCTTCCTCACTCAGAGGAAAGTCTCACTCATCCTCTGCCCCAGCATGGGGTCACTCCCACAGGAGACAATACTCAACAAACTTCTCCCATGTGAGTCCTTCCCACAAGCTGCAGATCTTCATGAGCTGCCCATGTAGGTCCCTCCCACAAGATGCACTCCCTCAGGAACAGACTGCTCCAGGGTGGGGCATCCATGGGCTGGTGGTGGGTATTTACTCCCCCATGGACCTCCATGGGCTGCAGGGGCACAGCTGTCTCACCATGGTCTTCACCACAGGCTGCAGGGGAATCTCTGTCTAAGTGCCTGAAACACTTCCTCCTCCTTCTTCTTTACCAACCTTGATGTCTCCAATACTGCTCCTCTCACATATTCTCACTCCTTCCCTCTGATTGCTGCCACACAGGGGTTTTTTCCCCCATTCTTAAATCTGTTATCCCACTATCACTGATGGGCTTGGCCTTTGCCAATGATAAGTCTGCCTTGGAGCTGGCTGGCATCGGCTCCATTAGACACAGGGGAAGCCTCTACCAGCTTGTCAGAGAAGCCACCCCTGTAGCCCCCACTACAAAAACCTTGCCATGCAAACTAAATGTGGCAGGACATCTACCCCNTCCCGAAAATATCGGAGACTTCTCCCCGAGGCTTGGAGACAGGCTTCGCGGTTACTTCCCCAGGGGATTGAGGGAAAGGATCTCGGTGTGTGCCCCACCCGCCTTCGGATGGTAAGATACATTGAATCCTAGGTTTATACTATTTCTTCGCTAGCTAAAACTGAAAAGTACCAGTATCGTGCACTGTATGTCAATCTACTAGTAGTATTTCTTTTGTTTATCCCTGTGTAGTAATAATTTGTTTAAAGTCTTGTCTGTTAGTTTTCTTGTCTATTAACAAATATTCATTTTATAATAGACTGAATCAGCTATTATTAAAGAACTTGTGGATAGAGTGGATTTTTGGGGTGCTGGTCACTTCAATACACCTCCTGCCTGCTGCCATAGGCCTGGGCAAAGACAGGAGCTGAACTTATATCAAAATCCATTCGTGACACTAAATATAACCTGAAAGCACCTCCACTGAAGAAGACAGCTATGAAAAAAAGCAAGCTTTTAAGACAAACTTTAAGAGAGCAGTCAAACATATCCACCCTACTGCTGGTGAAGTAACCCTGGTCTCTAACAGCCTCAGCAGATGGTGGCTCTGGAATCTTATTAAGCATAGGTACAGGGCTGAGCTGAATCCACTGCCACCTGTAACCCAGCAGAAGTAACCAAGTTGAAGCAACAAAAAATTTAGTACAGATTGACAATCAATTAAATCTAGACGCCTTCACTGGAGCTTATGGAGCTTGCACAGAAATCTGCATCAACACACATCTGCTTTTGACAGCATCAAGGTGAGAGTAAATCTATGTTTGCCCCATGTCTTGGTGCTGCATTTGATTTCCACCATTTATGAAATAAACACAACACTTCAAACATCTCCCCCTCTCAGTGACATTATTAATAAAGAGACATCCTCACCTTGGCAATAAGAGTTGCTGGGGTTGAAGTTCAAAGCAAACTCATGAGATACCTTGGGAAATGGGACATTACAAACAGTTAAGGAATGCAGACATTGACAGAGCAAGGGCCCAGCATTGTAAAGGCCCTACCTGCCAGCTTGGAGGAATCTGAGCTCCAAACCTAAATGTAGGAAACAGCTTGTCCCTGGAAAGAAAGGACAACAACAAAAAATGAGAAAGAACAATTCTTTAATAACTCATTCTTCTGTCTTATTCACCAAAAGTAGCTGGACACCAAGGCAGAACTCCTGCCATGAGGAATTGGTACATCATCTAGCTGTCCAGGGCCTGGCACCAGGTATCCAACGGTTTCAGGCTTGGGCTTGAGAGTTAGATAATTTCTTTCAAGGCAGCACCCCACAGGACTCTCAGGAGATTTCAAAGTAGCAGGACAAAAGCCTGACCAACCCCAGCCTGGCTACAGGACAAAGCAGACAAACAAGTTCCCATTCCCATTGAATCAAATAGGACATTCATGTTTGCAATGCATCATCTGCAACAAGAGATCAGTGCCCAGCTGAAGCACCAAGGGACTCAGAAGGGACAAGCCAAGCAAATATGCCAAATTAAGAAGAGCTGACATTGCCCTCCCTAGCACTGACAGAAGCAAGAGGAAACAGTAGCAGCTCCTAGGGATCTCCCAAGGAAAGGCAGCCCCTCAATCATTAGAACAGTGCAAGGCTAGAACAAGCTGTGACACATTTTTGACATGGTAACTAGATCAGTCCAGATCATTACATACATGCCATAATCCTGGACTACACTTCCCACACTCCAGATGGCAATCAGGTACTCATTTATCCCATCTGGGCTGATGTAGTGAAGGGAATCTGGTGACTTGGAATCTCCATTGGAGGCAGTGAAGTCTACACCCACCTGATCAGGCAACATGATGGCAGCAAGTTGTGGGAGCCCTGAAAGCAGAGAGTATTTCCCTGTCTGTTTTGAAGGGTTCTACCCCCATGGACAACACTGTATTTGACCTTTATCCATGGAGAAAACTGCCAACTCTTTGGGAAGAACTAGAATCTACTTCCGTGAGAACTAAATAATAGAGTATTGTGTAAGGTTATCAGAGGGTGAAAAATCTAAAGGTGTTGGGTTTATTCATGTAGTAAATAGATAAAAAGCAAAAACTCCAATATGGAGGATTGTTGTTGTTTCTAGACCTTCTTCTTCTTCTTCTAGTATGCCATATTTTGCAGTAGTAGGCTTATAAAAGTTACTGGATGAAAAATTCCGCAGTTCCTGTATACATGACTAAAGCGTTTGTCTAACATTGGTAGAAAAGTGAAAATATCTTTCGTTTTAAGCTTTAATTGGATGATTTACCTTTAAGAAGACCATGTTACCTTGATAAGCAAGCATTCTCAGCATTCTACAGGCATTCTGCTGCACTTCTCTATTGTGTGCTGTGTCTGGGTCACGCTGGTGACCTTACTTCTCTGATAAGACGTAATAAACTATCTTAAAGCAGAGAGTGCTGAAAGTTTCTTTAAAAATCACTCACCCGTCAGGGGGAAAACCTGGCTTAGAGACACAGCTAAGTCTGGAGCTGGGGTCCACACAAGTCACTGATATGTCAGCAGAAACAAATGAGAAGAACTAACTATATCCAGCAACAGGGGGTTATAGCTCAAGCCCACACAGTTCCTTTCCTCCCAGGCACACAGCAGCCCTACAAAGGGACAGCCACACAAGCCTGCACCCCTTTTCCCACCTGGGTACACGTATTTCCAAGTTGTAGCAATCCTTTCCGCTGACAGACTGAACCAATTTCTCAAAAGAGGTTTGAGAAGCCCTAGCTCCATTAAAGTGCTACTTGATCACAAAAAGTAAAAATAAAGTGTCATTTGGGTTTTGCAGACTTCATCACTGCAAATTCACACTGCATTTGCAGTCAATCATGCTGCCAATAAAAGTACTAAACACAACCTCACTGCTTTTTTCCTGTCATCTACCAATACAAGCAGTGGGGAACAACTCACTGTAAAGTTAATCTGGCAGCATCCCATCACGTAGTCCAGAAATGAATATTCTGTCTCAATCTAGAGGAACAGACAGACAGTGTTACACCTACTCATTTCACTATGATCAGAAAACAAAGAAGAAAAAAAACCCAACAAAAATCTTCCTACCTTGCAGGATTTTATCCTAATAACACCAGAATTTTCGTAGTTCTTTCTTTTGTTTTTTCTCAGGATGAATGCATTCATATTCCACCTACAGAAAGCAAGCACAGAAGAAGCAAGTTCCAAAATATCTGCCTTTACAGGAGAGCAAATTATTGAAACAAAGTGTCACACATCCCACAATTTCAGAGTTACCAAAATACCCAGCAGAATTAAGAAACTTAATTTTAAAAGGTCTGCAACTACTTTGGCTGCTATCTGACAAGCTAAATAGGGTGCTTTTGCCACCAGCACTGGGCAGAGGAGGCAAAAATCTCAGGGCAGGGAGGCCAAAAAAGCCTAGGCCATAGGTTCCCAGTGGCAGTATTTCCCTGTTTGGATTCACTTGCATTGGTTCTGAATTCACAAAGGCTGGAAAAAAGGCAAGAACTTTCCACCCTCTTTTGGATTATGACCAATCAAGCTGGCTGGCAACTGGAATAGTCCTGGGCTATGTCCTGTGTGCCAATACATCTGCCTCAATTCAGGTAGGACATCTCCAGGAGAATGAGATGTCAGGTTTTCACTGCAGACAACAAACCAAAACCAGCACCACCAGCATGTGACCCAACTTATTCTAGACTGGATGACCAAGACAAGTGCCCCTTGGAAGAACTGCTGCTCTCTGTTAGCTGGCAAGGTGACCAGAGTGCTCAGGAGGGTGACCAGCTCCAGCACACACGTTATCTGAGACAAGATGTGCTTCTGGACTCGTCTGTTACAGCACCAACAAGTACTTTTATTTTCACTTGACTCAGCAGAGGCCAAAGCAAGCTGAACTGCTGGGAAAAGTAGCTCAGCAGACAACAGGGCCAGCAGATAACAGGCTCAAGGATATTTTTTGAAATAGGAACGGTAACAAAACCCAAAGAAAACAAAGAAATATAATTCCCACACCGGTTTTTATTCTTTCCATATGTTGGCTTAGTAATACAAAAACTCAGACAAAAATATGCATGTTTGGAGGCAACAACTAAAAGTGTACGTCTGAGGTCAATATTAAAAAGAGGGTTTAAAAGCCTGAATTCTGGACTAAGTTAGCAGGGGCTGAGAAAGTTCACCAAAGAGCTGGCACCAGCTGTCTGCATCTGCGCCAGGGTCGTTTCCAAAGTGCCTATCAAGTCATGTGAGCAGTCGCTGTCATGATCTGCACACTGCACCTGAAAGGAGGAGGGAGCAGGCAATGGGCAGGCATCCTGCGTTAGGGAGACCAGCCACAACTCACTGCCCCCACCTCCTGTCTGACAGCTCTGCATCGATGCTGGTGAACTCCCCCATGCCACCAGGACTGGGGATGTTGGCCACATCACTAATCGAAAACAAGGAGCAAAGACACACAGCCAGAGTGAATCTCAAGAGAGGAACATGCTCACTTCCTCACCCATTTAAGTATGCATGGTGAAAACTTTAAATAAAATCTTTCCCTGGTTTAAATGTAAGAGATTAAATAAATAAATAAAATTTTAAAAGAAATATTAAAAACCCCCAACATTTCACAGCACAGATCACAAATGTGAGATCATTCAGGACAAGATGTGCAACTGGGGTAATGGGAACGAGCAATTAAGACTTTGTTATCTAAGGTATGCTCTTTTTTTCTGTCCAACAATAGCATCAATTTACAGGGAAATTCTAATTTCCATGGAACAGTAGGTCTGTCTCTTTCTGCATGTTATATCAACCAAATTATAAATACTTTATTAATAAACAGTCATTTTTATATCAGCATGAAGGCTTCAGAACTAGATAATGTAAAAGAACAATGCATTTACAAATAAAAATATACTAATTACTATGGCTTACAGCAACACGGTGTCATAGCTCTCCACAACACATTCTCTTCTAACACATTCAGTTCATACGACTGCAGAACACAAGTAATTTCAGAAGCAGTCAACTAAGGAACAGTGGTAAGCAGCTCCCTCCTCCTCCTCTGAAGCTCACATGCCACACAGATTCAGGACTCTCTTCCTGACATCTGCCTTTAGTAATCAAGAAATTGATGCTACTCCAGTATATACCACAGTGACAGCTTTCTCCTAAGGACAATGGGACAAGATAAACCCAGGGGTAACACCCCGATAAGGATGTCAAACTCAATGGCTAAATATCTGAATTTGACGTAGGGTTCTTTAAGGACTATTCAGATCTACCAGGGATCTTCCACTGGTGTCAATGGAAAACCCATACAAAAAGCCAAGTGAATTATGGCCTAACATAGTCATCTAAATGGGAAGCACCATGACATCCTTCAGTGTCTTAATGGCAAAAGATACCACAGAGACTGTTCCCCCTTCTCCTCCTCCATCCTTCCCACCCCACTTCTGCTCTTCTCTTCGAGACACTCTACCATGAAGCAACTTCCACCCCTCCTGCCTGAACTTCACTCGGCTTTCCCCAACAATTCTGATGTTTGCACATCACCCAAAAGCAATTGGAATATGCCTAGGAGGGCAAGGAAGGAGGCTCTTGTGCAGAAGCCATGGTGCAGACTCCCAGTGAAGGGTCTCATTTGTGCCAGTACACCTGGAGAGCTGGAGGGAATTCAGCAGCTGCCACCTCCACACACCTCCTCTCCCCTCCTTCCTGCTCCCACTCCCCTCATAGCCATGCCAAGGACCAGTTTTGTTATTAGTTCACAACATGGTCTGGCTTAAAACAAACCTCTTTTTACAAGGGTTTTTTCTAAGACTGGCCAAGATTCACTGCAGGCAGCCCAAAGAGTGGTGTTGCTGCAAACAAAACCTTCCAATACTGCAGGACACCGTATAGAGTTATTTACTGATTATTTTTTTGCAAATGAACTGTCCAATACTCATTATGAGCCGTGGAATAGAGTCAACAAGGAAAAGGCCCCTTTCATCTACAGGAGGAACTTTCAAAATTCACAGAAAATTATTTTGCCTTTGTGTATATGCCATGAAACCTGTGAATACCAACACCCACAAATTTCTATTTTGCTACTTCTATTTGCTACATTTGCTATTTCCATTTAAATAACCATGGGGGTAAGCTGCTGCTTTCACTTATTTTTCAAAAAACTGTCACAAAGATTAGACTGTGTTACAAATATGAGCTGTTCTTAACACAGAACAAGGAGAACATCACTCTGCATCACAACGAAGAAAGAATTACCATAATACTAGGTAGCATTTGATCAAAAGATTTATGTTCACACACATATTCAGCATGTAATCCTCATACACAGCTGGCAAATTTGTTGTTTTGGGGAAACACCAAAATGGCTGGTTTTGCTGTGCTGAAGTTCAAGTTCTCCCTTCACTGACTACCAGTATTTCATGCATAATTGCTCCTAGGTATGTTTTTGGAAGCATAAAACAAGAGGTTTCAAGGAATAAATTCCAAATGAAAAATAAAACAGTAGTGCAATATTATATACTTTAGTGTTGTTAGTGAAACTCCTGCCTGTCAGTCTAGACTCCCCTGACTAACTTCCCCAGCCTGTTAAGGACAAGAACAGTTTAATCCTATTTCACAGCTGCATAGGGAAATTTCATAGATTATTTCCACATGCATCAAGAATTTTGGCTTAAATGAGTTAACACCAAAAAGCTATCCTTTTGAAGAAGCAGGTCACTCCAAAGTGGATTCCAAAGCACAGAAAGCTTCTAGAAAACAAAAACCCCAAAATAACAACACAGATAGTTTTGTGCTATAGTAAATATAGCCCCACAAAACAGCATGTGTAAACCATGCCATGTCATGTCAGTTCTAACAACTGCCAATATGCACCTCTTAGCCACCTCCCCTACTTGACTTCTTTCTGACCTTAGACTGTTGATTCCCCACCAATAAGAGCTCACCAACACCACTTAGAACACTGCCACCTATCAACAAGCCCAGTACACCTGTTGGAGGTTAGGATTTTTTGTTTTTTCTCTTCCTCTCAGGGAATTTTCCTCCCATTTGTTGCCTAAGAGATGAGAATGATGATACCTAAGAGAGACAAAAGATGAGGCCAAGATGGGGAGGAGGGGGGCAGGGGTGCAGTTGGCTGCAGTCTCTTAGCTGGGGGTGAGCTTGGTAGCTAGGAGGTTCTTCTCTTGGGAACTGAAGAGATACCTGGAGAATTGGCTGGGGGTCAGGGGCTGGGCTCAGTCCTCTCTCGCACTCTTGCTCTTGGGATCAGAGGGCAAGATGGTTGTGGTTTCAGTGCTGGACTGCTGCTGCCTGGAGGATTTGCTACCACTGCGGAGTTTTGTCCTTCACTGCTTCTCCTTACCATGGGTGAGCCTCTGCTCATAAGAGCAGCCATTGAACTGGGACCTTTTCAACACCCAGCCTCACTGGGAGGGACCCTCACCATCTGCTTGGGTGACTCAGGGGAAACCCCGGCCACCCTCTCCCTCTCTGGAGGGAGCACCTCCTTGCTGCTTATGAGAGCCTGGCTGCCACTGCCCAGCCCCAATGTTTTCTGCCGCTGATTCAGGGTGTGATAAATACATTTTATAATGTTGGCTTTCCACAAATATTAAAATGGATGCTGTATGTATAATGTTAAAGTAGTTTTGCTAGAAAGATATAGTTTTTGTAACAATAACTGATGCCTTTATTTCTGTTATTAACTAAACTCAGACATAGTAGCTAAATAGCTGATATAGTTATGCTTGTGGTAATTGAACTGTCTGCTCGGTTGGATAACATCCAATGAATGTAAGATGGAGACCCCTGCTACTATCAGCAACTACCATCTGCAGAGACCATGGACCAAGACCCAAACTGGAGGTGGTAAGAACAACAGACCAAAACCACAGCCAGAGAATGCGCATGCTCTGAAAAGGCGGATCCAAGGAGGAGCCATGCTAAACAGTTCCTAGAACATGTAAACTA
>VZRO01007855.1:22649-51200 GCA_013397915.1 Daphoenositta chrysoptera
AGAGTAAACAAGAAATCACAGAGTTTTTCTTACACTCTGTCCATAAAATAAACTGTCATTTCTTTTAAATATCTCTTTCCTGTACGCATGTAGCATTTGAAGTTATACTGACAGGAAACCAGAAAAGCCAGTTTATCTCAGACAACATATTGAGAGAGTTTTTTCACACAAAAACCTTATTTACCGTAATAGTGCCCTTTCCTGCTGGCTTTCCCTGTTTCAATTCCAGCGGTCGGGTGAACACTGAGCTGGACACAACCTAAGGTTAGAAGACAGATAATAGAAATATCAAGTCAGACAAAGAGCAGAGAATTACTCTTCATGTGCAAAGTTTTCAAACTCTCATAAAAGTTCTAAAAAGATTTACATGTGTTTCCAACAGTGACAGCCATCAGTTTATGCTCCTGAACAGTGTGAAAATTATATTCTCTCACTATCCAGGAAACAGTGCCCACAAACATGTCTCCAAACTTAACTTCAGATTTCTATTTTTTCTGCCTCTTGGACACAAGAGGCATTGTCATCACAAGCAGCCAAAAAGCTGCTAAAACCAGAAAATACTATTTCATTTATCAAATCTTTCTTTAATAATATGAATCCCACTTTTCTTCTCCTACCTAGCTATACACACCCCTTCTCAGGAAATGACCATAGAATATCAAGTAGCCTTACTTCCCCAGATTTACCACCTGATGGTCACTTTGTGCAAAGGAAACTCCATGAGAGCCCTCCAAGCACCATGCTTCCTTACTCCCAGACTGCCTTTAGTGTTACAAGTGCCTCCTAAGTTAAGCAATTAATTACAAACCACATGTATTTCTAATCTTTGCTTTGTGATCGACATAATGATTTTTCTGACTACTTTCAATGATGACACAAATGAACATGTTTAACCGTGTTTTCAAATTTGAGTATGCTGAAGTCTTTGACAAAGCAGATTTTCACTTCATTTTTCATAATAAAACCAACTCTCGTGCTATTTTGTACATCATTTAACGCTTGTCTACACGCACCTGTCCCAGTGTGCACTCAACCCCTCCCAGGTAGTCGTCATCATTTAAATCAAAGGACTTATTATCGATATCATACACGCTGAATTTCAGCTTCTGCACTTTCTTAAAGTAGTAATCCACAACCAGTTTCTTGCAGAATTCAGGGTCTTGGCAGTTCTTGATCTTTTCCATGCAATCTAGCTGCACAAACACAGGAGCAAAGCTGTTGATAAAGAGTGAGCAGCCCATACTCTCCCACAGAGCTTTTTACCTGCAGCAGGTGAACATAGGCACCAGGAAGGCTACACACCCTGAACCATGCCTCGTGCTCAGTGACAAACCAGGCTGACTGATGGCTCACCGAGAAAAGAAATAGCATTGAAAAAATAAACACTATCATACGGGAAAATTCTGAAAATTAGAGGGAAAAGACTGCTGAAACACTGTATTCTGGAGTGTGTGCTCTAGGGCAACTCATACCGTAACAGGCAAATGAGCCTCCTGCTGCAACTCTGAGCAAACAAGTCAGCAATTAATGAAACCACTGAAGGTTTGAGTGTGGGCAATGGGACTGCTCACCAATTGTAAATCTGAATTAAGTAGGTCATGCACCTGCCAGGAAATCCTACGGGATAGAAAGGGGGAGACTCGGCCTGTTAACACCCACCGGCAGCGCGCGGCCGCCGGCTGCTCTTACCTCAGCCCACCGGCTACCGCCCGCGTCCTGCAGCAGGACGCAGAGGGGGTCCGACCTGGAGCCCAGGTCCCTGTCGAGGAGGCTCCGGCAGGACACGGACAGCTCCACCCAGGACACGCACGCGGCCATCTGCGGGCAGAGCAGAGCGTCAGACGGCCCGGCCCGACCCGGACCCCACGCCCCCTCGGTGTAGCGGAGCGGAGGCACGCGCGGGCGGGGCGGGGCCGCGGCTACCGGCGCTCCGCGGACCCTTCCGCCCCGGGCCAGGCGGGCACGGAGGAGCGCGGTGCCTCCGCGAAGCCAGGCGCCGACTGCGGCCCGCCTCGCCCCGCTGCCGTCCCTCGGCTCTTGAATTCACCTATTTCAACCGGGCCCTCCCCGCTGCTCCCGCTCCCCGCGCAGGAGCCCGTCCCTCTGCCTTGGTGCGCGCTGCTGCCTCAGGTTTCTACAAAGGGCCGGGCCTGCTGTCCCCTCCCTGGGAGCGCCGCTCACAGCCCCGCACAGGGACAGGGACCTCCATCCCGTCAGCGCCGCAGCCACTGCCCCGCGCCGAAGAGTCGCCCCACGCGGTGAAAACACTGCCAAAGCCCCCCCTGCTCGCCCACGAGAGCCACAAAGCCCCCGTGCTTTGCCGTGCTGGCTTCCAAAACACCGTTAACATCATCCCGCAAACAGGGGATAACTAAATTTTATTACACATGAAACTGCAGACGCTTCTGTTTGAGGAACAGCTATAATTCTCAAAACTGAATTAGAAGATAAGCCTTCAAGCATCAAAATATTACAGAGATTGGACAGTTTGAGGGCTCTAACAAGTGCTTTAAACAGGAATATTTCATAGAGAAGCTCCTTCTGAGTCTAGAAAATAAGGAAATACTTGCTTTGGCTTTCTAGTGCCCAAGTACCCCATGGCTTCCTCATATTTGCAGGTTGTATATATTTAGCTCAAAGAGATGCGCCTTTATTGTACAACATTTAATCCCTTGGACATCCCAGTCTGCAATCTACTCTGGACAAATAATACGGCAGTGCATGGCACTCAGGTATGCCAGTGATGGTGGACGGACAAAATTAGCAAAGCTTTAGGCAAAGACAATCATAGTGCAGCTTTCAACTAAGGTAATCATCATCATTTGGTTTAACACCGGCATTTTCAAAAAAACGTGTTTGAAGTGGTCTGATCAACTATTCAAACTACTGGCAGGAGCCATCCATTTTCCACTCAGTTGCCTTCAGCCCCAAGTAAGATTCACAAAGAAACCACTGACTTCAAGAAATACATTTCTCCTAAAATCACAAGTCACAGCTATCAAGTTTTTTCTTTACCTACACATACCATTCCACCAGACCAGCTTTCAACTCACACAGACTCACGTCTGTGCATTTGCGGTTCTACAGACAACAGCAAAAATTTGTTTGACACTCCCTATTTTGACAACAAGATTAGGACATCCAGTCTGGGCTCCTTTACCAACATTTTTCCTGTGTTTTTCTCTGCTGCAACAGAGATTTCTGTACTAAAAGGAGACACCTTTCCTCTTCACTAGAGCTCAAAGGATGAGGAGTAAAGTTAACCTCAAAGAAACAGCTCCCCATAAGCTTTAGCATTCCCAGTCAGCAGTAGTCCCTTTCTGGGACGAAAACATTACTGCAAATCTTAAGCTGCACGCAGAACAAGCCCACACATATCTATTCATTACAACGACACAAAAAAGCAAGAGTTTGAGATGGCAATTGTTAAACCACACAATGGAGCCAGGAGGTGAAGGGATGCAAGTCCTCAAACCCAATCACCTCTTATCTGCTACCCGAATCTCTTCTCCAGATCAGTAGCAATGAAATTATGAAAATACTCCACTGTCTCAAAGATTTGACTTCCAGTACCCTAACACTCAGAAGGCTGTCTCATCTGATTGTTTTAAATTTAGTAATGGCATAAGATTTCCCTTGAAATACAACCCAGATGTTCTGCTGAACCACTGGGGATGCTACAAACTACAAGGGATCCTTTCCCATTATATCCTCTTGCTCCATATCACAGGGCACTCACTGGTGCACGTAACCACCAAGACACAACACAGCATAAGCAGGCTGGCTGTTCGGAGTGGCTGAGCAGGAACTGTCCTAACTGGCTGTACTCCCTCACCAGCTGAGGGGACAACAAGAAAGCGGGTGTAACAACTATAGGCAGAATCCTTCTGAAAAGAAGCTCCTTAACAGATTCAGATAAAAAAACCCCTTTTTTTAACCTGAAAACACGAGTTTGAACCTCAGCCAGCAATTACTTATAGGTTACTGCCTATGGATGTCCTCAAAGAGCCCACACAACCTTCTTTTCACTTCATGGCTACCCAAACACACTGTATGGTGTTCTCCAGTATCAGTCCATTCCTTGAATAGCAGCAGAAGAAAATCTTCGTCATAGACATCCCAGCAACAAGAGCAAGGAGTAGTTGGTCTGTTAAGACACAGCACCCATTTCAGCCAAGCCTGAAGACCTGCTTAGCCCCCAGGTAAGTAACTTTGCCCAGATACCCTGCTCATGCAGTTAATTGAGCAGCACAAACCTCTGGAAATCTGACTGTATTTGAAAAGCTTAGAAAGATCAAAAGTTTAATATATTTTCATCCCCAAACACACACATACAAGAAAAACCTGAATAGGAAGAAAAAATAGTGACATTCCTCACCAATTAGAAAAACTAGCTCCAACTTAACTTTTTAACAGGATTTCATTATGATAATATTGACTCAAATTTTTTCTTTTCCTCCATGAAGTACGATTTCTGGAATTTATTTTCATTTCTCATAGTAAACTGTAGTGATTGCATCTCTCTTTCTATAAAAAAAATGAATTGTTTATGTGAAATATATCAGCTGACTTTGATCTCCACTTCTCTCCATGAAGTCCCAGTTCCTTTCCTCCAAGAGAAGTGACAATCCCAAAGGTTTTCAAAATGCCAGCAATTAGTGCTTGGACTTAGAACCGTGCCACACCTAACAAAACCCCCACCCTGTTCCTCTTTAAGCAGGAGCCTATGATGCTTTCTCTGTTTTGCACTTACACAATGCTGCAACATCACCTTGGCACTTCATTACTCCAAGCTGCCAAGCTGGCACGTGCCAGCTCACTGCAAGGGACAAGCACTACAGCATCACCCAGCGCTGACACTGTCGGAGCAGTAACACTTCACCACTTACCAGTGCTGTGCAATAGACACATGATGGGAGAAAAATCTTCTAGTGGTTACTAAGCTCAAACAGTGCACGAAGGCTCTGATCTCAGGCTAAACATATAGTTTGGAACAATTAAACTGAAAGAACTTGGGGTTTTAGTATTTTTATTAACAGCCTTCCTTTTCCTCAGCATGCATTCAAGAACACCAATTGTGTTCAGCTTGCAGACTGGAATCAACATTTCAAAACCACATTTCATGTTGTTTCACTGCGTTTTCATAGAGCATACTTATTTGTATCCATTCATACACACAAAATAAACTTAGTTTTTAGACTTGCAACAGTATTTATAATGAATATTATTTACATTTGTTGCAACACTCAAATTTTCCCAACAGTTTCAGAAATTCTAAAATGCATTGATATCTACTATTTGAACCTCCTGGTTTACAGAAGACAGTAAATATTTCCAAAGCAAAACCAGCAGCTAAAGCAAACTACTTTCCACAAAGCTATCACATTTCATTTATAAAGGATTTATTATAGATTGATCCTGATCAGCTTGCAATAATGACAGTTTAACAACCTCCAACTGCCACTAGTACATTAAAGTACAGCACGGTCTGGAAGTCACAAAACTAATCTAGCCACAGAAATTCAGATTGCCAAGTGAAAATGAACTCCAAAAGCGGTAATAAATTCAAACTGTCTTTAAAATACAGGAAACAGAGCTACTGGGTACATCCCATATAGTGGTTTCAAAAAGGCAACATAAGCAAGCCACCAGGTAAGTTCTGTTGCTTGAAATAGCTTGTAAAATACAGCTGAGGTTGTTATGTCCCCATGATCAATGATTATATGGACAACAGCCACACACATCTGATCCAGTGCTCCCACAACCTGGGGATCTTACTGGTGAGAGGCGTCACCTGTGAAGTTTCATCTTGAGCCAAATTCTGTACATTCCCTCAAGGGAAGAGCTTCCAACACACAGCTTCAGATCCATCAGGTATCTCTATCTTTTGCTCTTATTTAGAATTGTACATGATGTAACACTACGTTTTGTAGAAAAAGTAATACATCACCCATGTTATCCCTACCAACACTAGAGCAAAATACTATCCATAGAAATCTGCAAGATCCCAAGCACATCCTCCAGAGAAGTCTTTCACTGCCCAACGAGATGTCATTCCCACTTATTCAAGTAAAACACAGAATGGCTCCATACTAGGTACACTTTAAGAAGTGCTCAGACAATCAAACTGAGGTCCAGTTTAAAAAGTCAAAATCACTTTTACTATGCATACCACTTTTTCCCTGCAAAGATGATCATAAACTCCAATAGCTGTACAATACATAGGAAAAGATAAATCGCAACTTTTCAACAGAGCTCTTCTACACTGAAATGAAGCACAGCAGTAAAGAAGTTGGTCCTAAACAATCAAATGAAGACCAAAAATAATAAGCTGCATTCTAGGAAAATCACATAGGACATCTATGCTACACATTCACAAGAATAAGCAACTACCTGCTGCTTTCTGGAGTTTCATATAAGCATTTCAGAACTTCCAACCTTTTTGACATTTCTTCAGAAAAAGCAACTTCTTCCACATGGAAAAGAACACTTTCCAACATGAAGAAAATCAACACATATACAAGTCTATAATATTAAATTTATTATTCCTCTAGTGATTCAGCTTAACCAAAGCTTAAAGAAAGTCAAACGTAAGAGAAGAAAGCACTGTACACATATGGTTGAAGAAAACTCCAAATCAAGAGTGATTAAAGGCTTTTAACTGTCCTAGTTCAGAGCTTTGGAGGGTCTTGCACTTCCCCAAAACAGCACATATGGGTGCCTGAACCATAAATAAACACCTCTTTACTTATTCCTCCTGTATGAGTGCCACCATTTAGTCAACTAAGGATAAAGTGCTGGACACCCTAAGGTGAGAATTATTGAATTATATAGTTTGTTTTATACACTTCCATCCCTCAGTAAGCCTGAAGACCACAGGCTCCTCTTTAGGCTGGCAGGATGAGGTGAAGACAGTTGAGCACTGGGCAAGGGGCATTGTGATCCCCCCAGCATGGCAGCTCACAGAACCCACATTCACCCAGAGGACAAGAAAAATCTACTAACTTCATGGCATCAAACACCATCAGCAGTATTTTTAACAGTGCCAGGAGGTGGTATCTTCTGGAGAGAAAATGGTAGCACTATCACTGAATACAGCCTTGTGAGTCAGCCTGGTTTCACTGCTCCACATAAAATGAAATATAAGCAAAGATTCAGCACAAGAAAACCTGCCGTTTTTTCGTATTTAATCACACTAACAAATTTTCATTAAGTACATAAGGCTGTACAGAATACCCAACCAGCTCTATTTCAGTGTACACCAAATATTAGATATTAATTTAACACCTTGTTTAACTCAAACTTGAGGCTTTAATGCATGTGCTCCGGGACAGCTGATTTCCAAAGAATTTACTCTGTACTGGACTGGCCATAGCTCCTGCCCTACATTCTGCTTACAAACACAGCACAAATGTCAGCTATCGTGCCAGCAGGATGTCCCTACTGCAAATTTCATCATCTTGACCTTTTGCTATCCAGCAACTCAAGAAACTAACCCAACACATGTAACAGAGCATCTCCATTAATTAACCTTGCACTTACAAAAAACCTGTCCCACTCCCCCTTGTCTCTTGCTTAGTTTAATCCCGTATCTTCCAGTTATCACCCAACTTTCTTCAAAACACCTTCTCTCTTTTTCTGCTGTGATCCCAAAATATGCAGACCAGCAGAAGCAATGCTTTCTCTAATTATTCATTCAATTTTGAGAGGGTGGTCTGTTACATTTTGGGTTTTGATATTACAAAGCTGATCCTGGTGCTGAGTTCAGGATCACTTTCTGAATATGTCATCAAAATAAAAGTTATAGATTGATCCTTCTTTCCTGAACACCATAAGGCTCTAAAAGAAATCATATAGCTAGGTTTGTATCACTAGATGCAGTAAAATGCATCTTTATTTTAAACTGAGATTAAGAAAGTCTAATGAGAAGGACCACAGTCCACAAATTATTAGTCAATAAAGGCCTTTTCCAGCACACCAGCTCTTGCATGGGCCACAGAACTTCATCCCACAGCCCTAGATGTTCTGCAGAAAATATAAATGGCTGCAATTTTTTCTATCATTGCATTATTTCTGGCAGTTTGCAGTGGGGATGCAAGTGAGTTAAGATCACTATTGCTACAGGTAGGGAATAAGTCGCTATTTTCCATACTGTGTTCCAAGCTGTCACCATACATACAAGGGGTTAATTAACTGCTATTACAAATTTGACATATAACCTGAAACAAAAGGCATCTCTTAACTGTTATTAAAGAAAGGGAATGGTGAATACTGTTAAGAACAACTATCTAAATAAACCACTGTCAACTTGATTCAGTCTTGGTAAAGAGTGCCCACAGTCCATCAGCCAGCCTTAACTCCAGGGATGAGAGCTCCCAGGGAGGACAGACACGTTTCCTCCACGGTGAAAATCAGAGGCTGTGCTGATGCTGAAACTCTGAGCCATGACCAAGGGTAAGACCCTTGTAAGCCCAGCCCCTGAGCTCAGAACTGGACTGCAGGCCTCATCAAACACTTCATTGACCACTGCGCACCTGAGGGCCTGCTGAACACACAGGAAGGTACAACCTGGCTCTACTCACCGAGTTGTCTCCACATGAACCCTGAAGCTCCAGTATCACCACAAAAATGGAGGTTGGGGGTGGGGTGGTGTGTCCAAAGTCAGCCAATGGGTACAAGCTCTGCAAACCCAACCTCCAATAAGCTCCCGGAAACTGACTGAGGAGGCAAAGCTCCCATTTGTAACAGCAAAAATAACAAGCTTAGAACAATTAAAAAAAAAAAAAAAGGCAATCTGAAACAAAGCAGAACAATCACAAATGGGATGGCAATTTCCAGTAAAAAATGCGAACAAGAACGTCAATCAGTTCATCTTCTTTACTGCAGCTTCCCCCCACCCAAGAGCCAAGTCACAATTCTGGGGAAAAAGCACCTTCTACAAATTCACCTTTACACTGTACAATGTTCACTGATAACTTCTACACCACCAATATACCCCTTAATCATGACCAATAAACTCAAAGAAATGCACGAGCATGCCTTCACTATAGATATATTCTTCACTTTTCTGAGAAGTAAGTTAAGAAACTGATAGGTCAAAATTGAAATTATTTCAAATTTTAGTTTGGAACCTATTAAATTATAGGAAGCTTCAAATTAACACCTGGACTTAAGCAAAACCTATTACTAAACCAACCTCTTTATGCAAAGAAAACATGTTTCAAAGTTCTTCATAGTATTTAATAGCAGAATATCAAACCCCATTTCCTTGAAAAACTAACTTAATGCAGGCTAGGGCTTTGGAGTCAATCACTGGACTTAAGCTACAATAGTAACTGCAATCCTAAAAGTGTTCACTGACTCCTCCCACCAAGATTGTTTTTTCCCATTCCTTTCATATTTATTCAGCTGCTTTTCCTTTCCCCTCACTATGATTCTCAAGTATTTACTACTGAAACTTAAAGAACAACTTAACTGAAAAACAGACTTAACAGCTCAACCACACAGACCTTTGTAACAATCCCAAACATGTATTTTACACTGCAAATCATCTTTGCCTTTCTCCAGTAAGGTCTTGTTCTTTCCCTTAAAACTCCAGTAGGCCTAAATAGCTAAACATTTTCTCCCATTCCTCAGATGAATGCAGCTGGCTATCACTCAATCTTCCACTTTTCAATCCAAACTCCTTAAGCCAAGATGAAAGACTACACCATATTCCTCTTCTTTGGTTCTTCAACTACATTGCAGTTTCACTGGCAAGTACCTCCACACACCACTTCTCATTTACATGCAGCCATGATTTTTGAAGTGATTCCTCAGCACTCATTTTGTCTATCCCTTTCACAACCTCTACCCTTCCCAAACACTGGAAATCTAAACTATCATGCTACTATCCCATAGTTATACTACATCAATATAATTTTACCCATTCCTCCAAAACTAGGCATGGTGACTTCAAGATAGAAACTCAGTAAGTCCATCTATCTAGACTAGTCCATACTGTGTGACCAGTATGAGTTCAAAGTAAGACTTTAAATACAAATATGCCAGCAATACATTTTACTGATCTTTGCTATTTTATCAAATTCACATGAAGAATTTTGGTGGCTACCAAAAGCCACTTAGTCAATGAAAAGCTTGTCATACCTTCTTTTATTGCACTTGCTGAATTATCACCAGAAAAGACTGAAATACTCCAAAGGAATTCTTTAGACTATTCTCAGTCACCCTGCAGTTATTATTGCACAGTGACAACTCTTGCCTAAAAAATTAGTAAGGACATAAAGCAGAAGAGACCTTTCAGTTTCGCTCACACTTTAAGAACCACATTATCCCTTCACATTATAGAAGCCAGGCTTTCTTCTTCTACTTTAATCTTGAGTCTAGCTCACAAAATATGATCTGGAAAAAACATCAAACCTTAATATTGGTTTGCAGTACTCCCAGGAAATTGATTTCTTTGATTTATTCATTCCAAGTTCAGCTTAACTGCCGACAGTCAGTTGGCAGTCAGCTTCCTTTTAAGAGATAGATTTACACTCTGATACTACTTTTCTGTCACTAATTATTACCATCTATAGTATGAACATCTTAACTTCTCCATCCTAATCTGTTGCAAAATAATGACACTTCAAAAAAACAAAAAAAAAACCCTAAAAAATTCCACCACCACAAAAGCCTGACACTAAGGAAATAGAATAAAGGGAAGGATATGGCAAGGGATTTTAAAAATTGTTTTTTCTCTCCCCCATCCAGACTAACAATAGAACAATTTAAAGGCCACAAACAGCAAACAGGCCTCATGTTCCCTTCCTGTTTTGTTCCAGATCCAAGTTCTCTTGCCAGTGCACCTTCACAAAAGCACAAACCCATGATGACAACAGTGGGTTCAAGCCATTCCGTTTGTCTCTGAGCCAAGTGGGCCAAAATGATCACACAATCTTCCTGCATTAAGGGAGAAGAGATTACACAAATGCAGGCAGACAGCAGTTTCCTCAAGTGCTCTTCCACGTCTGCTATCCACAGTGTATGCACTGTAATAGTTTCCAATCTATACCCCGAAGAAGTCTGTTGTCATTAGGTTTGAATTTGCTACAAAGGTGTTCCACACTCTTGAGAAAACAGGTCTCTGCAAGCCAAACGCCTGAAAACCCCTACAACTCCCACCAGGGACCCTCTTTCTTTTCTCAAAGTGAAATGAATAGTTTCAACAAACATTTAAGAAACATAACCAAACTGTGCCAGACAGAATTCTCCAAGCAAAAACCTCTCTGATGAAAAACCCAGAGTAAATTTAACAGCTGTAAAAGAATGAAATAAATTACACTCACTCTAAGCAAAGAGACTTGGAGTCACCACCATTAGGTAGAACCTGAAAACTTGGGCTACAAACTGCAGAGCACTACCTGCCTCAACCAGCCAGCAGGCAGGACAAACATCAGACTCACTGGGCACCACAGTCATTTGTACATCACAGATTCTTCACCACCAGAGCTTTTATGTGAACCTAATACACTACCAGGAGGATCTGGAAAGCACAAAAAGATTAAAACAGTATCTGTGAGCTGCCCAAAAAAATTCAAAAAACAGGTTCTTCCTACCTAAACTACTTCTTCAAACCTAAACAAGACAGAGAAGGTTATACTACATCACTACACCATGACTGGCACAGAATGCTGTTACAGGGATTCCTCTCACCTTTCATAATAACAAAATTAAGTGATCCTATGGTTATATTCATATCAGTCACTGCACTGAAATAGCTGCTATTTCATAGAGATACATTACCTGCAGACTAATTAGGATTCACAGTATATTCACTTATTATTTAGTTTAAAACTAAGCATTTTAGGCTTCAGAAAACTTACTGTTGTTTCTGCTTGAAGCTGTTTTTACAGACCCAAGTAATGACAAGATTTAATGCAAAAAGTAACACAAGCTATCATGCAAAAGGGAAAGACTGTGAAGTCTTCTGCTCCTGGAGATATTAAAGAAGCCAAATACTACCTACTCATTCAAATAGCATGATAGAGTGCTTGTGCTGCAAGGAAGAAATGCCTTTTGGGTTATTGTCTTAACAAAACTACAGTGTCAGTTACCCAAAGGGAGGGCTAAGTGTCCAGATGAGAATAAAAGGCCTTCAAAAAATTCAGGACATTTGTGCAGCAGGTCATGGTGTTGTGTATGTAATTTTCCACATATATTTGAAAGGCTTTTTCAAGAGATGCATCCAGTTAAAACACCTTTATATACGCACTGACTTAAGTGATAACAACTACAGTTGTCTTCAAAAAACCTAAAAAGACTTACCATCAAAAACTATTCTGATTTACAATCTAAGAAAACATAAGACTGTGCAGAGCTCAGGTTTAACAGCGACTCAGATCAATTACCTATCTCATCGATTCAATCATTAACAGCTGAATTTACATTTCAGTTGAGTTTAAGAATATAAGTATTTAGTCACTGGTTTATTGTGCTCTTTTTCACACAAACTCAGTGCTGAAGTTTCTGAACCCACATACATTCTTTATTAGATTGGGGCAGCACTTGGTTGTTTTCACTATAGCTAAAGCATGGAAGTTTGGCCTCAACCTTTCAATTTTCCCCCCTAAAGCCCCATCTCTGATGACAATGCTGATGTTGCCTTAAGGTGAGGAAGAAAACATTCTGCCACTGGCATACTGGTTACTGGGAGACAAATTAGCTATACCACCACTACTCTAAACACATACCTCCCAAACATACTCAAGTCCATATTTGAGGAGAGCTCTAAGTGCTATTAAAAACACTCTTATCTATTCATGTAAGACTTGACCTGCAACACAAAAGACTGGCTCTGCAGCAATGCTGGAATGTAGTGGGGGAAACCTGGTCAGATGAATTTGTGATATTTAATTACTCTGCTTCCCCTCCTCACAGAACAGGGCTTCCCGTACATTCAGTCAGTGAACTCCCAGCATCTTATGTTACTTCAATTAGCCTCTTCCCTTTTATAGCTGGTTGCACTAGTATTGCTCAAGCACACATGATCTATAAATTTTGCCCTTGTATTAGAAACATTTGCCTAATAATGAAAAAGTGTTGGCAACCATCATTTTCACTTTAGACTAGAGCTTCCTGTTCAAACAGGCAAGGGCTTTCCACAATCCACGTCCATCCTCCTGTCAAAACAAGTAGCAATGCTTTGGTTATACTGCTGAAAACAAAGAAGTTTCATAAAAAGCTCATTGAGAAGCACATTCTGGCAAATGCCACCACAGCAAGGTCACTAAACAAATGGGCGCTACACAGAGGCTCCAAATTTTACTGACAGAGATCCTATGAATTTAATCATAAAAGGCACTCAACCAAAATTATCTAAAAGGAGTTCTTGAAGTAGTGTAGGTTCTGACTATATTCCTGTTTTCCTCTCCAAATCTGCCTAAGTGACTAGAAAGCATTTCAAAGCTTTCTACTGTCACACAGACCAGTGCTACATCCACATATTCACATTCAGTGGAAAACAGCTGACATAAAACTATTTGTTCCAAACTCTGAAATTGCTATCTGGAAGTTCCACCTGCCTTCAGATGGTAAGAAATCAGAGCCGTACAATCCAACCGATTCCTTTTTAACAATACTGTAACTACAACATGAAGAGTTCAAAGAGTCACCAACCTTCCTGAAGTAGTGACCAGCCCAAAAGGCCAGGCTATGCCAGCGACAGTTTTAGGCAGGATAAATTCCTATTTTCCCTGTGCAAGCACCTTACAAGTCCTTACTTTTTGGTTTTAAACCTTACAGGGAAATTAAATTACACTCCCGTGTACAGTGCACCTTAAGGGCAAACCCCACTCCAGCCCCCAAAGTCTTTCCTGGCTGTGATCTATGATCAACCAGGTCTATTTCACTGGTTACTCATAGTGAAAGAACTCAAAAGATCAGGAACAACGGTGAAGCTGGTGTGAAAATAGCAAACACAGAGTTACAAACTGATTTTGTGGAATTCGGACTCATGCCAAAAGAAAACACATTCCGTGTTTCTGAAAGCTTACTTTAATGTATTTGGGAAGCAACTAGTAAGACCATTTGAATTTCAGGCTGTAGACATGAGAACATGCAAGAAAGATAACCACTAAGGAGTATGCTTTGCCTCTGCAGAAGCAGTAAGGGAACTCGGGTCAGAACTCATCTGGCTGCTTCTCTCTGAAGCTACCATGCTGTGAATACACAAACAAACCCAGAATGATAACAAAGGAAGCTGCACAGAAGTGAGTGCCAGCAAGTGAAAGGAGTCACAGCCAAACCATCTGACGCCCACGTTCAGTCTGGAGCTACCAAAAAGGAACACTTTTAGGGCTGCTTTTCTTCCATATGGTGTTTATAGCCAGGAGTGAAAAGCATCCAGGTCAGGGAGGTGGGAAACACTCCCTGCACAAGCAACACCCGAACATTCCACACAGTAAAAAAACTCCAAGAAAATCTCTAACAATGTCATCTGTATAGAAAACAAGCCCCAGTTAGACCTACCTGATCATGAGATAGGGAAAGAGCAGTGGATTTCAGTACACAGCCACAAATCAATGTGCGTTACTACCAACCAACAGGTTTTCATTCCATGGAAAATCCAAACTGTGGAAAAAACAAATCTTTGAACTGCAATCACGTTCTCACCGCCAAAAACAGATAGGAAGAGAACACTTTGAGGTTACTCTTCCTGCAGGAGCATTAAACAGCTTCCCTTCTTCCTCTCCCTCTGTACACAAACTCTAGCTCAGTTTTCCCAAAGCCATGAAAAAAAAATACAGCCACAGAACAGAGAGGAGAATCAGCAAACCTGGAAAAGAGCAAAGACGAGCAAATGTATTTGGCAACATTGCCTCCAGGCCAAAGCAGAGTTTATGAAAAACCTTACAGCAACAGAATTCTGCATCTGATTTTCTTTTCAAAGACATGCACATCTAAAGCAGCAAACTGACATAAAACTAATTTGCGTATTTCTCTAAACTCAAACTAAACGTTTCCTAGTATGTCCAGTTTCAAAACTGCTTCTTTCCAACCAAGTAGCAAATATAGCAACTAGTTGTTTTCTTGCACTACAGTCCATATTGAACAGGAATTGCAGTCCTTTGTTTCAGGGTCTAATCCACGTATCTGAATAATCAACCTAAACCAACTGCTCTCAAACAGCAGTCCATTGGCCAACCAGAGGTTTTAAATGGTCCATAACACATAGCAGTTTCAGTTTTGCAGATCAGAAGGCCAGAGGGCCAACAGCACTTGCTACGGGAAGGAGCAACTTTGGAACCACCACAGCAGAAGACTGAGGAGAAACAAAATAAAGAAACCACAATCATTATTAACATTTAATGCACCACTGGTGTGCCTAAAAACTGGAAACATACTCTTTTGTAGACTTTAGTCTACAGTCTTTAGTACTCCAAGATACTCTCAGCAACACAAGCTGCTGATTTCACAGGGAATGACTTTAAGGACAATATGAGCAATGTAGGATCGAGCAGTACATATATTTTTAAAAAGGCAGACCTTCAATGTCATCTGGTACACAACTAGGGTCTTCATTTTTGCATCGATCTTCCTCTCCACTCACCACAAATTCAGAGCATAAACACTCAAGGAAAACACTACATGCTATGAAAGGAATGCTACTTAAAATAAGCATCCTTCAGGTTTCTTTAAACCTACAAAGCCTCAAACCTCTCATAAATCTACATTTAGACCATAGCAACAATTCATCAGTAAAGAACTGGTTTTAATGCTGATATTACAGAATTGACTTGTGTTGGCAATAAAATTTGACTGTGACATTTACAGGTAACTGCTTGAAATTTGGTAATACTAAGTCACACTTTCACCCAGCTACTCAAGTTTTTTCATGTAAGTCACAATTTTATCATTGACTAATTGCATTCATTTCTATTTAGAATGGAAAAAAAACCCCATATGTTAACCAAATCATGTTGTGGATGTATCATTTTACCACTTTTTTTTTTTAGCAGTAGTACTTGGACATTCATAAGGAACTGCTAAAAACACCAACTTAGCCAGTTATATGAACACAAGTACCTTCTTTCCATTATTTGGAGAAATCGGGGCATCGGTGTCACTGGCTGTATTGTTCCAATGAGGCTAAGAAGGATGTAACTTCCTGACACTCAAGGCATCAAGGTCAAAACAACTGCAGATTTGAGCAGCATCCATTACCTGATTCTGCCTATTGCTAACCTCTTGCTAGCAATCAGCTTGGGGTGTTGTATGAAAGGGTGGTTACGTACCTTCCACATTGGAGATGGGACCTCAGAGGTCCTACCCCTTATTTTTAAGGCTGTTCATGAATATACACAAGTGTTCATTAATACAGACTAAGTAATCAATTTTATGAACTCTAGACATGTAGTCTAAGGGTATCACTCATAATTTAGTGTAACATGCAGTTTAAGGCTACTTCTAACATGAAACCATGTTGTTATAGAAAACCTCTTATGTTTGCATTGACCCTTGATAATGAACTTTTCTTTGTATATGCTTAAAGGATCAACTGTAACAACTTGAGTTGATGTACTGTTTCTCATACATACAAAAATCCTAAGTATGCTATGACTTCCTATTTTTTTTCCAAGAGCCTACTGTTAAGGAAGAAGGGATATTTACTAACTAATTTATGCTAAAAGGAGCATCGACTGCTTGGCAAGATGAAGAGCCCCTGCCCCACCCCAAATCCTCCATTTGAACATTCCATCCAAGTCAACATTCCCAACACCAATGGCTTTCTGGTTTACACTTTTTTTTAAGATAAGCATTGAAACATCTTTAGACCATACAGAAAAATCAAGAATCAGAAAAAAGCTTTCCAAAACAAACCTGCACTTTTAGCAAGTCCAAAGGAATAGACACACAAGCATGTCTCACAGCATATACCATGTCTAACCCAAACACTAAAAGCCTTGGATCCATTACCAAGAGGATCACAATGTGAAATCAAAAGACAGTAACACAGAACTGTGTATCTAATTCCAGACACCTGTAGTTTAATTACATTTCACAACATGGCAAGCATTGTTGTGATTCATTTGAACTTGAAAAAACAGTTAACACCAGTTTTGGTGAGCCAATATACACTAATATCTTAAATCAATTCTGTGAACAACAAAGCCAGGTTTTCCTTTTCAGTAATTTTATTCTAATGTGAAACATGAAGAAACAAGCACCCAAAAAACTCCAATATAGTATGAAACTTTAATAAAAGTTGCTTAAAAAACAAAGAGCAAAATTTTAAAATAAACTGACTTGACTCCTAATCACACATCTTTCTGACATCAGGAAGAGTACTTTCAGACTTTCGGGAAAAAAGAAAGAAACAAAGATCTGCTGTTGAAACATTACTCCCAAAGACTGTTGAAACGCATAACATGAAGCTTCAGAGACAGACAGTTTTATTAACAGGAGGCTTAATTTTAAACAGTATATACAAATCACATGACTTTTCCAAAGTTGGGACCACCTAGTAATCTGTCAAAACAAAATTATGCTAATGAATTACAGAAGCATCTGTGTAATGCAACCGCCTCTTTATTGAAGTACACTTTTATACAATCCTTCCACGGATTCCTGTACTGTGAAATCCTCTTGGGACGCAGCGCTGCACAGGTTTGCAAATCTCTCCTACACACCACATGAATAAAACTGTTGCCACTTGCACCTCTCAATTTTGCCTGCCCATACACTTCAGTGTTCCATGGTATGCAACACCAAAAGGCACTGTTCTTCTTTGTCAAAAAAAAACCAAAAACAGTTTGAAGTTTACTGTGTTTAAGTACAATGATTTGCAGGGAATAGCAGGCTTTTTTTCAGGCAATGCCCAAGTCTTAAAATTTATCATAAGCCAAGCAAGGATGAAACAAAAAAATTCTACTTTTCACTTGTGTAATTACTTCCTTTCCATTTCTCTGTTTTTCCATGGAAGGTTTCACTGCACAACAAAGAAAATGGCAACTCTTTACAGACTTTGAATACAACAGCACAACTTTATTGCAAAAATATATAGTAAACTCAGTATTTTCAAGTTTTGGAGAAAAATAAATTTTATCTCTGAATTCACCCATAGCAGTAATTCACAACAGAGTTGCTGAAGATACATGTTTCTTTCATTATAACCTAATTTAAAACTTTATCTGGACTCCAATCTTCTAATAATCACCACTTTGGTTCTCTTAGCAGAGACTCTACGTGAGGAGTTCAAGAGACGTGAGAAATACCAATATCCAACTAGTGTCAAAGATCCTTTCCCAACTGATTTGCGTAATCCTAACAAATCAAGCTACTTAAACAATAATGATTATTTTCAACTGCAGACGTTTTAAATGTACTATAAAACTCATATGATTTATGTTTGAGGTTAGCTATACTTGTGGCAAAAGTCTTATTCTGCACAGTTATAATTGCAATATATAAATAACTAAAGGTTATACCACAAAGAACAGCTTGAATTTTACAGAACGATTCTGCTCATACTCATAGGAATTAGTTTGGTAGACATATCAGCGAAAGGGCATAATTCAACTGTTCATACAGTGAGAATTTTGGAAAAAATAAAGATACATACACAAAACAATTGATCTGTGTACACTGAGAATTCATTCAGTTGCAGAATAAAATCAGGACTTTAAACAAAGCTTTGACCTGTGAACAAAGCAAATTCAGCCAGCTTTTAACCAAATCTAAAAATTGCTATCTATTTTACAAAGGCTTACAAGAACACCACTGAAGAGCTTCACTGACTTCATCTATTTCCCTTATCCAAAACTATGTCAAACCAATCTCAGTTTCTCGATAAGCACTGTGTCCAGTAGAGTTTACCAAACTTTTATGACGAATAAGAATCTGTCCAGCTTCTCCGCATATTTGCACGAGGAAAATCCACCGCACCTCTCTCCTTGCAGTGTTTCTCATGTAATGGCTAACCCAGTGCTCTGTCTTATCAAAACCAATCTGTTTTACAATTTAAACAATCCACAGGTTCTATCCTGGAAATACTATAAAAACCAACCCAGATGCATTTATCACAGCACTATGAATATCTATTCTACAACTACTTCAGATGAACAGCTACCCTAAAACAAGTTTTACTTTTCTGGAGCCTATAGGCCTGTCATTTAAATCAACAACAGCTGCCATAGCTTCATCACGAGACTCAAATGCAACCATTGCTTCTCCAGTGGGCATGCCTTTTTCATTGTATTTTAAGCACACTGAACCAGGGATCACTTGGTAACCATAAAAGAAATCCAAAATCTCATCGACCGAAACAGTAAAGGGCATATTTTGCACTTTAATGACAGTTGGCCCTGGCTTCCCAGATCCTGTTCCAAAACCTGGGGGTCCACCAATATGTATGTTTCCTGGTCCAGGTCCAAACCCTGGAGGTCCACTTAAATGTCCAAGACTGCTAGCAATTGCTGGAGGACCAGCACCAAAGGCAGGGGGCCCACTTAAATTGCCAGGACCATTACCAAATGTCTGAGGACCCCCTGCAAAACCTGCTGGTCCACTCAAATTAGCAGGACCCCCTGCAAAACCTGGTACCTCAATACTTGCACCAGGTAAACCACTAGCTGCAACTGTGGGTATTCCTGGTCTAGAATCAGGAAAGCCACCTATTCCAGGTGGTGGTAAAGGGGGGCCAAACGTGCCAGACCCGCTGAAGTTACCAGGGAAATTGAACGGAGGACCATTGTTTGCTTCTTTAGCATTTCCCCCTAAGAAGGCATGCTCATCCCCACCAGGGCCCTGTGCTCCTGGCACAGCCGCATTTCCCTGGATCGGTATTTTCAGGATCTTTTTCCCTTGAGATGGTGGGTTTCTCTCAATATCTCTCATTTCTTCTACAGTTATCAAACGCAAATTAACATCTCTTCCATTCAGTTTTTTACGGTGCAAACGCTCTGCCTTACGAGCATCATCTTCAGCTTTAAACTGAACCACTGCCTGTCCTAAACCTTGCCCATTATTATCAACAAGAATTTGTACAGAGTTTTCTTCTACTGCCAGTCCCTCTAGAAACTGAAGTATTTCCATTTTTGTTATATTGTATGGAATATTAGATATATGTGCACACAATTTTGGCAAACCTGGTTCTCCCTCAGCATTCATCAGGATTTCCCTCTGGTCATAGCTGAAGTTCTGCAATCTTTTACGAATCATATCTATCTTTTCTAACATTGCCTTTTTAGTAATTGGATGAACCTGAATGAAGCGATTCCCTATGTACTGCTTATGATGACACAAAGCTGCTTTATAATCAGCTTCATTCCTAAACTCAACAAACCCTTCTCCAATTGCCTTCCCATTAGGTCCATAAGCTATATAAATGCTGTCCTCAACTATATCCAGCTTTTTAAAAAAATCTATCACATGTTTGTTCTCCGATTCGAAGGGAAGACCTTTCAAATAAACACAGAAACCGTGCTCATGGGGAGATCTCGACCGTGACCTTTTCTGTCCACTGGGAGATTTGGACCTAGGATGAGCCTGGGAAGGAGGATGTGCCTGCCCAGAGGGACCCATGGTTTGCTTGAAAGTTATGTGGCCTCCAGCAGCTACCCACTGTCTCTCTGTTGCAGGACTAACTTCAACATAGCGCTGAATCATCAGCATTCTGTTTCGCTTCAGTGCTTCAAATGTATCTTGAGGAGAAAAAAACTTAACTAGTCCATTTCCATTATTTCGACCTACGTGATCCTTCAGCATATGGACTGCATCCACACGGAGCCCAAGGAAAAAGTCTTTCACATCAGATTCTGTTGCAGTAAAGGGCATTCCATGAACGCTGACATACAAATCATCTGGATTAATTGGAATTGGCTTGACACTACCTTGAGAATTCATCTGGATAGGATTTACAGGATTCATGGGACCAATAAACAATGGATTCAAGCCGCTGTTCATATTCACTGCTGCTCCAGACCCATTCATTCCAGTGGGTAAGGGTGCTACAGGTGGAGGATTCATGGGAGGCATTCCTGATATGGGAGGCAGAGGCGTCATTGGAGGTACAGGGGGCACAGGGGGTATTGGAGGAACTGGAGGAACAGGAGGCAGTGTGGGTACAGGAGGCGGAACAGGTATAGGGGGAATAGAAGGCATCGGTGGCAAAGATGGCATAGCTGGGATAGGAGGGATGGGTGGAGGAGGTACTGTGTTCATTGGGGATGCTGTGCTAGGTATAGTTGAGCTAAATGTTGGACTACCAAAGGTACTCCCAAGATTTGGAGGTGCAGTCCCCATACTGGCAGTAGAAAATGTGGATATGTTTTTATTGCTTTCATGCACCGTAGTAGAAGCAGTTACTACACTAGGAGAAGGATTATTAAAGTTAGGTACAGTAGTAGGTAAGTTAACCCTTCCACTCATTCCAGAACTAGGTGGTGGTCCTGACCTGCTAGCATTTGCTGGTGGCATATCTAGATTGGCAGTTTCAAAACGCCTACGACTGAGTTCTATCATGTTCTGCATTTCAGTTTTACTGCTCAGCAACAACGTTACTTTTGACCCTTTAATTGTACCACCTGTGCGCATCATACCAAGCCTTGCATCTTCATCAGTGGCAAAAACGATGAAAGCCTCACCCAGTTCACCCCCTACAATATGCACGCCCCCATCAGGAATGGTCAATCCAGAGAAGAAGTGGCGAATGTCCATGGTCCCCGCCACAATCGGGAGACCTTGCAAGCGGATGACCACAGCCATGCTGCGCTGAAACAACACACACCTGCAGATGAGAAAAGGCAACGGCTATGTCAGACTACTGTTCGTGACACCATGCAATTACCTACAGACACCATCTACTGTATTTGTTTATATACACCTAATAACATCTTGCAAAGATTAAGCACGTTTATATTCCAAGTTCCTTATTCATGTTTGCTTACTTCACACAGACAGAAGTATTAAACATTTACCAACACAATCAGTATACATTTTGCACTAGAAATTCCAAAACAGCTGTTATACTAAGACCCATAAGTGTCAGTTAAAAAAAACAAAGGAATATCAAAAATCAGAACTATTATATCAGTAGTTCAATATTTAATGGAATGTAAGCAAAAGGAGTATTTTAGCCATGCAAAACAGAATTAATTTACTATACACTGATATGGTATCCACTGTACATGACAATGTGACTAAAAAATTCTGCTCAGCTATGAGAAACAAACAGTTCCCTTTCATTTGGGAAGGATTTTACCCCCTGCCAGGTGAAGACAACTAGAAATGTAACAGTGGGTTGAGTTATGAACAAAACCCCATTATGGACAACTAGTGACTGTGAGACTCACAAGACATCCTGACAAGGAGCATCTATATTATACTGACCTGATGTTTTTCTCCTAGCGAAGGCAAGAGGTCCAGGTGACCTGAAGCTTGTTATTATAAATTAGCCCCAGACATTTTGTGACAATAGAGACCTCACCTAAATTAAATTCACATCTATGCATATCTAGCTAGATATATGAGCTTTACAATTTTCAAAAACAAGGTATTTTTTAATAGTTGCAGATATTCTGTCTAGCATGACACCTTACGTCTCAGACATAAGTGAATGAATTTTACTTCCACAGCTGACATTAGTAGATGCTTAAGGGAATTCTCAACAGTTAGATCTAGACAGTTACCTTGTGACCTCAGAAGTCTAAGGTCATATCAGAAGTTGAAGACAAAGAGGAAACTAGATACTTGTCACATATTCAAACCTTCAGCAAAGGCTGAAAGTATCTTATTGATAATATTAGCACAATTCAACAGTTCAGAAGCCAGTCTATCGTCCTAAACCATCAGCAACAGCAACATGCTTCACCCAAACCACTTCATCTCTGAAACTTCTTGACTTCCTAAGTACAAGCCAGTTCAGTATCTGTATGGAAGATCTCCCATAAGTCACAGACAAATAGTGTTAACTCAGCATTTGAAATCAAGGATGAACCAGATCACAGAAACACGGAACTGTTTAGACTGGAAAAGACCTTAAAGATCAAGTCCAACCAGATGCCCCAATGCAACACCACAAAGCCATGCATCAAAGACTCCTGGCCATTACCAAAGATCTGACCAACTACAATCAATAACTATCTCCCAACAACTCAGCTATATCCCAGCATACAGTCAAATCTGTAAGTTGACTCCATCTGCTTGTCCAGGTCATCCAAACACTTTAGAGAAGACAAGCCTTGAATGACTAGGTAAAGCCACAATTTAACCAGGTAAAGCTGAATTCAGCACTTAATGAAAGCAACTGTAACAATTCTTTTACGGGGCAAAGAAGAAACAATTCTTATGTTTGCATGATGGAACTTCAGATTACTAAAATGAGTCCTTAAGTATTGTGTTCTGTTGACCCATACACCAGAGCTAAACCCTTCAACACACTAATGAACTCAAGCAACATCCTGGGGTATTACAGGGCATTGCCCCAAAACTAGTCAACACCAGAAAAGTGTGGAGGACCTTTCTCCCTCAAGGAAACAGCAAACAAGCTCATTCACACCAAGTCAGCTCTGCTGCTCTAGTCGCTGTGAATGAATGTAAGATTCCTTACTGCAGCATCCTCAAAGAGAGACTAGAACTTGCAATACAAATATAAGAATATTTTTAAAAATTAAAAAACACCACTAAGAAAACCCCTATTCCACCAAGGGAAGACAGCAACAGAAAGGCAAATATATAATAAGCTTCGGGGATAACTTTTTTTGAAAGCAACTTTCCCATCTCCATGGTGAGGTAACAGAAACAACATCCTTGCCTTTATCTCTTATAGTGGAATTACATTTAATCTGAAAATAAAATTCATTGCCCAATCATTTTCCAACAACAAAATAACTTGCCCATGGAAAAAAAAACCACAACAGGTAAAAGTAAGGACGACCTATGCTATATAAACATATAAAAACGTATCTAAGACTTTTTGCACTGTTTTAAAAAGCAGTGTTTTACAATGATTCTGTAGTTTTATTTTATATTTGCCTAGCATTCATGACAACCTTCGAAACTAAAGTTAAAATGAAAGTTTCTGCCTCCTTTAAAGACGCTATATTAAAAAGTATGGTAAACCCAAGGTTTACTATGTTGTGCTACAGGATTGCTTTTGAATTAGATGATCCTGAGGCAAGCAAGCAGTATAAAAGCATCCCTGGGCTTTGCACCTATGCTTTCAAAACTGGAATACTTACTAAAAGCAAATCTTGCCAGGTTTTAGATTTCTTCTACTACCTTTTATACATAGACATTAGTTTCAGAAATTTTTATGTATCATAAGTTAAAAACATTTTAAGTTTCTCATGTTAAATGGAAGACTACTTTTAGCTATTTCCTTAATGCAAAAGGGATGACAATCCGATATGGCCATTGGTTGAAGGAAGACAACTTGGGAAGGTGTTTGCACTGAGGTCGGCTGCTTTGGAACACCTTACGTTCTTTAACGGAACTGACACCTGCTAGATAACTGCATTTATAAACAATCTCATTAATCCAGCCCAGAAGACAAATCAAAAGATAAAGTCACAAAAGAGTTCAAGCATTTGAGCATTAACATAACATTTGGGATAATGCAAGTCTTTCAGTTTTGCATTAAATTCAGAACTTCTTAACAAGTTCTTGAAGTCTCGTTACTAAGTACTCTATTCAGATCCACTAAATCACTATTGACAAAAAAAATCCAAAGAGCTCCTTAGGTATATAGTCACTAGAAAAACTAACGGCAATGACTTCAGTGTAGTTAATTCCACACAGAATATTAAGCAAATGCTTGCTTAATATTAAGCAAGAGTTGACAGTAACATGGTCTGAATAAAAAGAATTTTAAGGACTTGACTAATCAAGTGTTTTTGACAAAGGAATATTTTGTCAACATATAACACTGCTGCTTCATTTTTTTCAGAATTTCGGTGCTTAGACAAAGTAGTAATGTCACTTCTGCGATTTAAAGAAAAATCTCAAGGACCAAAAGGGCCAAATTTTAAATTTCTAAACACTCACAAACGACATTTTTTCCAAAATGTACTTAGGAGACAATAACCCACTTGCTCAAATTTTGCAAGTAATGAAAATGCAAAGCCTGCTCAAATACTTCCCTGTTCACTTGCAAAGACCAACACATGCAGAGGCAACATTAACTTCAGACACAAAACAGGCTGCACACCAGTGCAGCAGGCACTGAAGGCTTTTTGTTGGGCTGTCAGACATGTTCTTAGGCTGCCTGCTTTTCTCCTGGTACAAAAAGGTACTTCAAGGCAAAGGTGGGTTTTCTTGTCATTTCGTGTGTTTGATGTATTTGTGGAAAGACAACATTCTAGGGGTGTACTATGGACAATCCATCCCCATTAGCAAGGCGTGATCAAAGCTGGAGATTAACGGGCTGCTGACAATCAACCTGATTCGACTCGTTTGATGAATCTTAACATGTCTTGACAGTAATATTTTTTTAAATGTTGATGTTATACTGAAAAAAAAGGTGTAAAAGACAACAATACTACTTCTCTCATCAATATGCTAGTCAGTAAAATAAGAATAAATTGGGTCATACATATAAATTCATAAGCACATGAGACTAGCCTTTTAAGATGTATGGATTTTGCAATAGAAAAGTTCAGAAGATTCAACCTAGCCCCTGTAGAGTACTAAAGTACAGTATCCACATGATACACACACACACACAAACATATTTAGCAATTCTTGGGTGAAGACTAAGAACTGCAGAAACATTGGTAATGGGGGAGGAATTTTAAGTATAAGACTGTCTTGCAAAAGTTAAAACTGCAAACTAGTTTTGTCTTTTACTTTTTTAAGGCTAAAATCAACCTGCTATAGCCATCTTTGAGCCAATTTGAAACTATCTGATCACTTTAAGCGCTGCAAAACCTAATCAGAACCAATTGATATACACTTCTACACTCCGACAGTTACAAACACGCAGATCTATGGCCTGCAGCAAAGTAACTGTATTTTCCAACAGTGCACAATAACTGGGAGAGTGTTCCAGACTACCACATGCTAATGAAACAACAAGACATTAGTTTGGCAGAAAATTCTGTTTACAAGAAAAACACTGCCAAAACCACCTTCACCAGTGGTGATTCGACAAGCTACATATTAACTGACCCAAGTCTTTTGACACAAATTCACAGATTCCAAAAGCTTTATGTGTTTCTTAGGATATACTCAATATGCATATAAAGAAGTCTTCAATTCAAAAGCTCTTACCTGCAAAGACAGATGTTTTTTTTTCTTAACAAGTAGCAGAAGCCAAGCCAATCCTGTGGGCAACCAATTAAAACCAACTTTTAGACTGCAATAAAGAATAAATGGAGGCAAAAATCAATGCAGGCAACACAACAGCAGTAACAGTCCACAAAGAACTGTATACATAGAATTTCAAACCTGCAACCACCACAAGGCACTGCAACATACAAGAATCATAAGGGTGCGTTTTCTGTACTTTATCTCTATATGACTTGTTAGCAATCACACTGTAGAGCTTTTGTATGGTTTCAAGACATAAATATGCCTTCCACAAAGAATATAGAAAGAATCAGAAAACATTTAAAGTCTTTCAGATTTTCCTATCACCAACAGGTGAACAAATCTCTCTTTCAAAGGCAAAAAACAAGAGTTAAATACTTGAAAGCCCTGAGTTTTACCAAACCCTTGCTCCATCAATAATGATATTCCTTCCTCCAAATGTGCATCTACTTACTCGAACAAAGCAACTTAAGTAAGCCATAACTCAGAAAACCGCCCTAGAGCTGCAGGTCAAGAATTCTTCAAGAGTCACACTAGCTGGTGACACTAAATGATATTTCACAGCCATGTCTAGGCAGTCAACTTCACAAAGCACACAGCAAGAACTCCCATAAGATACTCTATTTTCATTTGTAATCTGCCATTTCATTACCCTGATCAAATGCCCATTTTCTTTCATCCCTGTATAAAAATTATCTTCCCAGGATTACAACTCAACAAAAAAGCATTTAAAGTGGCAACACATGTGTTTTGTATTCAAAGATGGGATGGAAAACCTTTGCTCTTTCATTACCTGGCAGACCACCTCACACTAAAACTGTGATTCTTTGGAAAGCCATTGAGGAATGAATCTCACGAAGAACAGATAACTGCCTCCTCCTCGCACAACCCCAACAAGCTGGCTTCAGTTACAAGCATCATTACCAAAGCGAACTTAGAGCAAGAAGTACTAACAAACCCTTCACAAACTCCTTAACAGAGGGAATTAAAACAAACAGATATTCGCACATGTTACAGGACATTAGTGGCAGACTTACAAGTGAGAAAGATACAACTACACTATACAGACTTATATGAAAATGGCAAATGCATTCAGAAAAATAAGTCTTTTGTTTATTAGACCTTTAAGAGAAACATGCAATCCTATATTAGAAGGACTCAACTAAATACTTCCATGTATAGCAGTGTCAAGCAGAAGTTTACAAAGAAAGAAATGTAATCACCTGAAAAACCGTGTCATGCAAAAACACACCTGCTTCAAGGAGCAGACAAATCTTTCATGCACAAGGAACTTCCCATTTAGAAGAAAACCCCAAATCATTAGATGGATTTCCAGTATAGCAACCACGGTGTTGCACACATTTCTCTTCACAACACTGGAAACAAGCTGAAGATTTGCAATGGACTAAGACAACACAAACAAAACCAGGCAGTATTCAGAAAAGGTGCAAATTCCACTCTGTTATGTTTAACTTCTCCACCAAACACCATCTACTTTTCATTTCAAGTCTCCAATCTCTCAACTTTAAAGAAAACCATCCATGCCTTCTATGGGTAAAAATATCCTTTCCAATCAACGGAACACGCAAGAGCACATTAACTAGACAAGCGCCGGCCAGAGCACAGGTGTTCCCACATAACGCTGACACCGCATCTCTGGGAGTTCTCCGGAGAAACTCCACAACACCCTGTCAGCTGTACAGAAAGACCCAGCATCCACTGGACACACAACAACCGATTAAACCAGAGGAATCCACCAAGGAAACAACTGGCCGATTTGCCTGCCTAACCCCAGCAGATCAAGGTGGGGAAGCAAACCACCAAGAAAAACAGGTAAGTCTAAGAGTGAGTAAAACCAGAGCCATGAGTTTTTTTCGAAAGAAAACTCGCACTGTGTGTTTCCGGGAGCCATCTGAACGCTGGTTCGGGTTTTTTCTGGGACGAGTGGCTTTAAGTGGTTTTTTTCGTTTATAGACTTGAGGGGTGGTGGTATTTTGTTTGGTTGGTTGTTGCTGTTTGGTTTTTTTTTTTTTTTTAACAGAGCTGATTCTTACTAGCAGAAGAGAGCGTTACTTGACTGAACAGCAACTTCGCTGGTCTTTATAGGGTATCCCCGACGAACGGTGGCAGCGCCGCAAACACCGGGGACCTTCCTCCCCGCAAAGTGCGGAGTGTTAGCCTCCCTTCGTCCCCCGGGGCCGGGCAAGGCGCAGCCGCCCCGCCGAGCACCGCCGGGATCAGACCCGCCGGGGCCCCATGCCG
>VZRO01007871.1:1781-12928 GCA_013397915.1 Daphoenositta chrysoptera
CCATCCCATCCCATGCCATCCCATCCCATCCCATCCCATCCCATCCCATCCCAATCCCAATCCCAATCCCAATCCCAATCCCATCCCATCATCCCAGTCTGTTCCTATCATCCCATTCCCAGGATCCCGCCACTGACCCGATCCCTTTCTTCCCTCCTCAGGCCCCAGCATCGCTCTTCCTGCAGAATTCCAAGGATTTCCTCGCCATGACTCTGGCCGGTACGGCACCCCCACCCCCGCACCCCAAACTGGGCCGGTCCCACATCCCGGGGTGTCCCGGGCTAATCCCTGCCCTGGAATGCTCCCGGCATTCCGGTGGTGACAAACTGGGATCGACAGCCCCGGGATAATCCCGAGTGCCTCCCGTTTTCCCTTTGCACATCTGGATCCTCAGCTCATCCTGCTGGGAACACCTGGGGATGGCCACCATCCTCATCCCACCCCTTCCCGGGAATGTGGAAATCCCTCATCCCTCTGATCCCAATCCCAGCCCTTCCCTGGCACATGGAAGTCCCCAATCCCTCTGATCCCAATCCCAGCCCTTCCCTGGCACATGGAAGTCCCCAATCCCTCTGATCCCAATCCCACCCCTTCCCGGGCATGGAATATCTCCACCACCTCCTTTTCCCCAATCCCACTCTTTCCCTCTCATCCCAATCCCAAACCTTTCCCGATATGCGACAGCCCCCTCATCCCTCTGATCCCAATCCCACCCCTTCCCGGGCATGGAATATCTCCACCACCTCCTTTTCCCCAATCCCACTCTTTCCCTCTCATCCCAATCCCAAACCTTTCCCGATATGCGACAGCCCCCTCATCCCTCTGATCCCGATCCCACCCCTTCCCTGGAATGTGGAGCCCTCCCACCCCTCAGACCCCACTCCCAAACTCTTCCCTGGCGCGGAACCTCTCCCCCATCCCTTCCATCCCAATCCCGCCCTTTCCCTGTCGCGGGGATCCCACTCTGATCCCGATCCCACCCATTCCCTGACTCGGAGCAATCCCTCTGATCCCGATCCCAACGTCTCTTCCCAGCCTACAAGGAGAAGATGAAGGAGCTGCCCCTCGTCTCCCTCTTCTGCTCCTGTTTCCTGTCGGATCCCCTCAACAAGCCCACCTACACCTACGAAGGTGGGACCCCATTCCCAATCCCACTGCTGCTCCGGGAATTCCGGGATCTCTGGGAGGGGCTTTAATCACCCCTCGAACCGAGCGCCGCGGCTCCGGAATTTTCTGGGAATTCAGCAGGAGGCTGGGTTGGGATCTGGAGGGACTTGGGCAGACCCAGCCCCCTCAGCTCTCCCAAATATTCCCAGCTCAGCCCCATGGATGGGTTGGGATCCGGGGGGGTCCAGCAGTGCTTTATCCCTTCATCCCGTATCCGTATTTTTCGGTGCCGGGTGATTCATCCCAATCCACGTCCACAGGCCTTGGAATGGGATGTCCAGCCTTGGAAGCCCCTCCAGGTTATCCAGGGGGATCTACAGCTGGAAAAGGGATCACGGTCCCATTCCCAATTCCCAAAGCAGAGAGAGGTGGAGAGACGGGGACATTCCCAGCCCTTGGCTCTCCCAAATATTCCCAGCTCAGCCCCATCCATGGGAATCCTGGAATTCCTACCCCACCCCACCACATCCCTGAACACCAGGGATGCATTTGGGCAAAGTCTGGGTGAAACTCATGGATACCGGGAGAGGTGGAGTCTCGCTGTGGGCGCTGAGGGTGCGGAATTCCCGGACGGGAATTCCCGGTGCTCATTCCATGCCCGTTTTCCCACGCAGACACGGTGGACCTGACCTGGTGCGTGATCTCCGACATGGAAGTGATCGAGCTCAACAAACGGACCTCGGGCCAATCCTTCGAGGTCATCCTGAAGCCTCCGTCCTTCGACGGAATTCCGGAATTCAACGCTTCCCTGCCCCGGCGCCGCGACCCTTCCCTGGAGGAGATCCAGAAGAAGCTGGAAGCGGCGGAGGAGAGGAGGAAGGTGGGTGTGACACCCAGTAAATCCGTCCCCCCGCCCCGGGTTTTGGGTTGGGAAGAGGTGGCTTTATCCCGGGAATGTCCCGGCGGTGTCCCCAGTACCAGGAGGCGGAGCTGCTGAAGCACCTGGCGGAAAAGCGGGAACACGAGCGGGAAGTGATCCAGAAGGCCATCGAGGAGAACAACAACTTCATCAAGATGGCCAAGGAGAAGCTGGCGCAGAAGATGGAATCCAACAAGGAAAACCGGGAGGCCCACCTGGCGGCCATGTTGGAGCGCCTCCAGGAGAAGGTGAGAGCCCGGGAAAGAGGGATTGGGATGAGTTGGGATATTCGGGATACCGGTGACTCTCGGGGTGGCACCACCAAAGAGGGGCTCCCGCTTCCCCTCCCGCCCAAGTGCAGCGTCCCACCGGGATGGGGGGTCCTGCCCGGGTGGATCCATAGGCTCGGGAGAGGTCGGAGAGTTGGGATTTGGGTCTTGTCCACGGACAAGCAAAGTCCTTCCTTTCCCCTGTGTCCCACCAAGACGGGACACAGAATCCCAGGAATCACAGAATCCCAGGATGGTTGGGCTGGAAGGGACCTTTAGGATCATCCACTTCCACCCCCAACACCTCCCACTATCCCAGCTTGCTCCAAGCCTTGTCCAACCTTTCCTTGGGCTATCCCAGGGTGCTCCAAGCCTTGTCCAACCTTTCCTTGGGCTATCCCAGGGTGCTCCAAGCCTTGTCCAACCTTTCCTTGGACTATCCCAGGGTGCTCCAAGCCCCATCCAGCCTTTCCTTGGACACTTCCAGGGATCCAGGGGCAGCCACAGCTTCTCTGGGAATTCCATCCCAGCCACACCCCCGCCCTTGTACTTTTCCCACCTCCGGGCTGGCAGATCTTCCCGTGGTCCCTTCCCACGGATCCGGCAGCTCCCCAGCTCCGTGCTGGGAGCCATTCCCGCCCTTCCAGCCCTCTTCTCTCTCCCGAATCAGGTCTGTTCCCAACCTCCGCATGGAAAATCCCACCCTCACCACCTCCAGCTCCCTCCAAAACATCCGGAGCCCGCCCAGTGCCCTTCTCCGAACTCCTCCGTTGGGGCAGAGGCGGAGAGCGCCAGATAATGCCGGAAAATCCCAGCTAATCCCAGCTCCATGGGGCTTCCCGGGACGGTTGACGTCTCCCTCGTAGCCAGAGGGCGAGGACAAAGTGTCCCCAAGTGCCACCAGCAGCCCTTAAGTGACCCCAGGGCAGGAGAGGACGCTGGTGACCCGTCCGTGGCGTCCCTCGGGATCAACCTCGTGCCTTCAACCCCTCCGGAGCCGCTGTCCGTGGGGATCCCGGAATCCTGGAATCCGGCTAACGCGTGTCCCCCCTCCCCCCTCCTCCTCCTCCTCCTCCTTCCCCTTCCTCCTTCCCAATCCCGCAGGACAAACACGCGGAAGAAGTGAGGAAAAACAAGGAGCTCAAGGAAGAGGCCTCCAGGTAAAGAGGCGCTGCTGGGACTGACAGCTCCGGGGAGGTGCCGGAGGCTTCCGCAGCTCCAGGTCGGAATGGTGTGGGAATGGTGGACGTTCCTCTGCTTTCTTTGTTCGTGGATGTGCCGAGTCGAGGGGTGAAGCCATCGGAGCCGTCGTTCCGGGGAGGGTGGGGAGGGAAGGGATGAGGGCGGGATTTGGGATGCCCGCCCCGGGTGGGCCCCGCGCGCCGCCCGGCAGCCAGGTCCGGAGGGGACAGCCAGAGGGCTGAGGAGGTGATCCCCGGGAGAAATCCCGGGAACACGGAGCGGGTGGGGCGGGAATTTGGGAAAATGTGCGTCGTGTGTGACTTTAATTTGGTGCTGGGCAGGCGGGGTGGGCGGGAATCCCTCCGGAGTCTTCTCCATCCGATCCCACCCCATCCGTGGGCTGCGGCACCTCTCGGTGTCCCTCCCTCCCTTGCTCCCGCCTGGATTTGGGATCTCGTCCCAGATCTGGCGCTTTTTGCCCTTCCAGCACCTTTTTGGGAAAGGGGAGAAAGCTCCCCCCGTTGGAGGTGGTCAGGGAGTGAAATTCCCTTGCTCCAAAGGTTTTTTCCGGCTGTCGGAGATGCCCAGTGATCCTTCCCAAGGGTGACGTTGGAAAGCCCCTGAATTCCCAAAGAAACTTTTTTTGTAAGAACCCCCCAAAATATAATCCCGGTGGGAATTCTTGGATGAAATCCCCCTTTCCAGCTGGAAAACCATCGGCTCCCGGTGATGGAGCAGCAGGAGAAACCAGGGTGGGGCTGTGGAGACCACAATGGAAGGGACTGGGGAAAATTCGGGAAAAAGGCGGAGAGCCGGAGGTGGGATGGAGCCCTGTGGAGAGCAGGGAAAAATATCCATGGGGAACTCCTCGGGGACAGCGGTGGCACCTCCTGGTGACACCAGGGAGGGTGGGAAACCCCCCAGTACTCCAGGAGATGTTTTTTGGGAATCGCCATGCAATTCCTGGGGGATCTTAGCCTCCAGGAAGGGCGGGAGAAGGAATATTGGATTTTCGGGGGGGTGGGAATTCCCTCCATTCCCAGTTGCCATCCGGAAGCGTTCCCGGTGCTGTGGCACCCCAAAATTCCAACCCGGATGTGAACAAAGGGTTTGGTCTCTGCTGTGTCTGGATAACACATTCCAAGCTCTGATCCGGGTCCGGAGGGAATCACGGCTCTTTCCCGGTGCCGGGAGATGCCCACCCGGATCCCGGAGCCCTGGGAGAATCCTGGGAAGGGGAAAAATGGGATTGGGGACGGATTGTGGCGCGAGCTGTCCTTTTTTTGTACACAACGGATGTAAATAAAACTGCCTTGGCCTTTCCTTTGGTTTCCATGATCCCTGCGGTGCTTCCCGTGTGGTTTTTTCGGGATCGGGGCATCCTGGAATGGGGAAAAAAGATGGGAGGGAGGGAATTAGGGTGGGAGATTGGGCTGTTTTCCCCCCCTACTTCCCCAAAAACCTGGTGGGCCTGGAAGATTTGGGAACTCCAAGCTCATTCCATGAAGTTTTCCCATCCCAGACCTGGAGCAGGGAGTTGGATCCCGGTTCCATCCGTGTGCTGGGAGAGGAGGAAACTGGGAGGGAGCTGGATGAGGCCGGATGATCCATCAGGATGGAATAGGTGAAGAACATGGATTCCTCAGGGCCAGGAGGAGATCCCGGGAATTCCTGCTCCAGCTGCAAGGAGGAAGCAACGGGAAGATTCCTCTCCCATCTCTTCCTCGCTGGAAAATGGCACCAAAATTTAGGAGCGGCATTCCCAAAGGTCCAAAGTGTCCGTTCCTCCTGATCCAATCCTCTCTGATCTGGGACAAGGAGATGCTGATCCTGGGAATCTTTGAGGATGGGTGATTCCCATCAGACAAATCCAGGGAAGGGGTTTGGAGTTCCCTATGGATGCAATGGGGATTCCCGTTGTGTCCAGGTGGGACAGGAAGGGGCTGCATCCAAAGGGACCAGGAAAAGAGGATGTGGATCCATCCACACTTCCCGAAAAACCTGGGATGGTGGGAGGTGTCCCTGCCCGTGGCATGGGATGAGCTTTGAGGTCCCTTCCCACCCAGATCATTCCAGGATTCCAGGATCATCCCACTCCATGGCCGGAATCCTGAGCAATGAGGATTTGGGGAATCATTTTGCTCCCATTGATGCCTTCCCTGATCCCAGGGTGCTCCAACCTTTCCTTGGACACTCCCAGGGATCCAGGGATTCTCTGGGAATTCCAGCCTAGCCGGGAATTCCTTCCCAAGATCCCACCCCAAGCTCCCCTTTCCCACTGGGAAGCCATTCCCTGCCTCCTGCCCCTCCATCCTTTATCCCAAATCCCAAATTCCAGCTCTCCTGGAGCCCCTTTAGGCTCGGGAAGGGGCTCCAAGGATTCCCTGGGTTCTTCCCCAATCCAAGACTTGGATAAAAGGGAGGAATTTGCACCTGGGGTTAAAGTGGTGGGAAAGGAAGGATGGAAGGATTCATTCCAGAGCAGCCGCGTGCAATTCCCAAGGTTTGGGAATCGCCAGGTTTAATAATGTGGGAAATCAGACGGTGGATTAATAATGGAAACTGGATCATTAATTAATTAAGCTCTTGCTGATTAAGTGATTAATTAACCCCTTAGCAGGGTATTGATTGTCCAGTAGGAATCATGGAATTTTGGCTGGCGATCCAATGGGAATGTCAGCTCCAAGACACATCCGGGAGAGTCTTGGAAATACCCCACGCCCTTGGAAAACTTCCAAGGAAAACCAAAAGCCAAATAATATTCATTTATTATCTTGGAATTATTAATTTTTGGGACACTTGGAAGGCAACTTGTCCATGGATTTTATCCATAAAAAACGACATTCCAAGGAAAACAGAGTCCGGAATAGTCTGAAAGGATCCACCAGGAGAGCACCAAGCAGGAAGGGAGCGGTTGGAAGGGATAAATCCGACTTTCCCTCCTTGGGAAACGTGGAATAGGAAAAAAGGTCATTTAATTAAATATTAATTAAATTGAATAAAATATTCATCACCAAACACAGGAAGGGCGGAGCCGAGTCCCAACTTCCAAATCCAGATCCCGGGAAAAGGCCAAGCCAGGGAAAAAGGAGGGTTTCTGGCTGAAACTACCAATGGAAAATTGATTAATTGTTCAATTAATTACTAAAACTCATTAAATAAATTCTAATTATCTGGAGTAAGGCAGTGAAAAAATGGATTTTAAATCCCATCCGATCATTCCTGATCCCTTTTTAGGATAGATGGAAAATGCATCTGGAATTCTTTGCCGGAGAAAGGGCGGGAAGGTGAAAACGGAAGGAGAAATGGAAAACTTCCCAGGTTCTTTTGGAATCTTTTCATTTGGAACATTGTTATTCCCAATGGTTGAGATCCAGGTAGGGAACCTGGATCCTTCCTTGTTTTCCATGTGATTCCATCCCTGGGAATGCACATTGGATCTCCCAGCTTCCCTCAGAGCCGATTCCATGCATCCCTGTGGTCGTGGACCTTCGGGATCTTTGGAAACGGGATGCGAATCTTCTGGAATAAAAGCTGGTCCGTCAAATCCCACATGGAAAACCCCCCCAGTATGGCTGGTTCTTTACTTCCAGTGGGAAATTCCGTTGGGTTGGTGGCCACGGAAATCCATGTGGATCAGCTCGGAGCTGATTCCCATCATCCGGACAACCGGATTTAGTCCTGGGAATGCCCAAGCCTGGTGGAACACAAAGCCTTTCCCAGGAATCACCTCCAGAGTCCCAGGAGAACTCCCACCTCGGAGGACTTGGATCAATTCCCTGCTGAATCCGGGTTGGATCCATTCCCACAAAATCCAACAGCGGCAGTTTCGTCCTTCCAGAATCCGTTTTCCTGCGCAATTCCCAGCCCTCCCTTCCCAACATTCCATGGGATGTGAGATGGGGAATATCCCGGGATCCGTCACGGGGAGAGGTGGGGTCGGAATGTGCGCGGCCGGATCATCATGACCACCTTCCGTAGGGAATAATAGTCCGTGTCCTTCCAGGAATACCACACGATCCCATCCGGGCCCAGCATCTTCCGGTTTTTAATGGAATATCGGCCGCCCTGGGAAGCAGAGAAAGGAGAAGGATCAGGAGCAGGAAACACTTGGAAGCACCATCCGTGACGGGAATATCGGAAAATCGACTGCTCTGAAATGTGGGAGCAAAGATCTTAAGGATAACGTGGGGAAAAAAACCCATAAATCCCTAAATTTTTCCAAAGGTCCCTCTGGAGCCGCATTGGAATTTCAGGTGGCGGAGTCGCCCATTCCAGAGGTTTCCGTGTCATTCCAAACCCCAGCCAGCAGAGGGGGTCTCTGGAAAAGCTGGATGGCTCCGGTGCCCAGCGCTCCTTTTATTCCCGCTCCGGAGAGGTCGGTCAAGGCAGGCGGGAATCGGGAGCGATCTCCCAGGGAATGAGGGATGGGATGGGAGGGAACGGCCTCCAGCTGTCCATGGGGGGATTTAGTGGGATGTTGGGAACAATTTCTGCCTGGAAAGGATTTTCCAGCCCATGGCAGTGTTGGAGTCCCCATTCCCGGCGGGATTTCAGATCCGCATGGATTTGCCGGGATATGGATCAACGGTGGGAATGGAAATGCTGGGAATGGTTGGACTCGGTCTCGGAGAGCTTTTCCAACCTCAGCAATCCCCCGATTCCAGGAGCGTCAGCCTCGCTCCTCACATCCCGCTTTCCCTTGACGTCTCTCCCTCTGATTTTGGGGGAAAAAACCAGCTCCGGTCGGGAAAAAATTCCCAAATCCCTGCCACCCTACCTTGTAGTAAACCCCGTTGAGGTTGGAGAAGAAGCACTGGTGGTACCACCAGCCTCCGTGGGAGATCTCGGCGCAGACATTCCCGGAATCCGGAGTGCTGAAGCTCCTCTTGTCGTGGTACCAGGCGAAGGAATCCTCCGCGGTGCCGCTGAATCCGTCCACGTGCAGCCGGTAAAAGTTCTCCTCGTCCTCGATGCTGCCGGGAGCAAAGGAATATTTCGTTGGGATTGCCGGAATTTCGTCGGAATCGTTCTTTCCAAGCGGGATACGGCGTTCCTGAGGCAGAGCCGCACCGGTCGCTTCCCTGCCGGGATTCATCAGCTCGGAAAGTCAAGGATGAGGAGATTTTTTTCGTTCTGTGGGATGGGTGTGGTCGGGAATTTGGGAATTTTGGGATGAAACGGGAGGAGAATGACCGGGAAGCCACAACAAAGGAATGTGGGAGCTTTGGGAAAATCCCTTTAATTTAATTTAATTCCCCAACTCACATCCAACTTCAAATTTGGGATCAAATCCAGGTGGGAAGGCAAGGAGAGACTGGGCTCAGCCTGGAAACCTCCCTAGAGAGAATTCCCGCTGCCCGAGGCTCTCCCAAGGTTTGAAATCCCGGGAATTATCCCGCGTTTTACCTGAAGACCTGGTAGAAGGCGTGTTTGTGTTTGTTATTCCAATCCTCCAGGTCGATCCGTAGGGAATAATCCCCCTGGCTCGTCACCCTGTGGATGTTGTCGTTCCCCAGCCAGAATTCCCCGTTGAGGTCCCCAAATCCTTCCTTGTACTCGTTCCAGGTCCGGTTGAAATCCACGGATCCATCCTGGCGCCTCTGGATGACCGTCCAGCCCCCGCCTGCCGGGAGAGGATGGGAAACGGGAATATCCAGGGAAAATCCAGAGGGCTTCAGACAGGGCATTTAGGGAGGATCCGTCAGCAAAGGTGTGGAATTCAAATCCCTGGAAGTGTCCAGGAGAGCTGGAATTTGGGAAAGGGCTGGAGGGGCAGGAGGCAGGGAATGGCTTCCCAGTGGGAAAGGGGAGCTTGGGGTGGGATCTTGGGAAGGAATTCCTGTCTGGGAAGGTGGGGAGGGGCCGGGCTGGAATTCCCAGAGAAGCTGTGGCTGCCCCTGGATCCTGGGAGCGTCCAAGGAAAGCTCGGAGCACCCTGGGATCGTGGGAGGTATTGGGAGTGGATCGGGATGAGCTTTGAGGTCCTTTCCCACCCAAACCATTCCAGGATTTAGGACTCCCTGTGTCCGCTTTGGAAAAAAATCATGGAATATCCCGAGCAGGATGAGACCCACCAGGATCATCGATCCAACTCCAGGACACCCCGGAATTCCCACCCTGTCCCTGACAGCGTTACCCAAACCCTCCTGGAGCTCCGGCAACCTTGGGAATGCCACCATTCCAGCGCCCAGCCACCCCGGGAATCACCGGGATACCACCCCCACGGGACAAATCCCACCCAAAACTCTGCTGGGAAGAGCCGTGGGATATCTTTTCCAGACCTTCCGTGTCCATCTCGCACAGGACCTCGATGGGAATGCCGCGGACGGAGGGCAGGATGCTGTAAATCCCGGATCTCCGGAGCCCGTTGTAGTAGATGGAAGCGCAGTCGATGGGACAATTCCGGCCGTGTTTCGTCTCTGGGAATGGGAAGAGGGAGAGCCGCGATTACAGCCGGGAGGGAGGAGGGAAAGGCTTTTCCCACAAATCTGGAAAAGCTGGGAAAAAATTCCCAGATTTGGAGGTTTGGGGATTAAATGTTGGCGGAGAGGCTGCAGGTCCAATCGGCCACAGGGGATTTTTTGTGGAGCTTTCCAGAGCCTAAAGGGGCTCCGGGGTTATTCCAGAGAAAATTCCAAATTATTCCAGGGGAAATCCTAAATTATTCCAGGGAAAACAACTGAACACCTGGGTAAAAAACAAAACGGAATTTCATTCGTTAAAAATAGAGAAAGAATGGAATTTTTGGAAGGAGAAAAATTTCACTAAAATTGTATTTCTATGATCTGGATTTTTGAGGGAAAACCACAAATTATCCCAGGAAAATTCGAAATTATTCCAGGGAAAACAACCAAAAACCTGGCAAAACCCACGGAAATTAATTCATTAAAAATGGAGAAATTACAGGATTTTTCACAGTGGAAAAGTTTCACCAAAGCCCTGATTTTATGCTGGGAATTTTGGAAGGAAGGTCCCAAATTATTCCAGGAAAAACAATCAAAAACCTGGCAAAACCCGCCAAAATTAGTTCATTAAAAACACAGAAATAAGAAAAAAATTGTTGTTTACCAAAGTGGAAAAGTTTTGTCAAATGCCTGATTTTATGCTAGGAATTTTGAAGGGAAATCCCAAATTTTCCCAAGGAAAACCTAAAAATTTGTCCAGGGAAAACAACCAAAAATCCAAGGAAAAAAATACGGAAATTCATTCATTAAAAACAAAGAAATTAGAAAAAATGGTTGTTTTCCAAAGTGGAAAAATTTTGCCGAAGTCCTGATTTTATGCTGGGGATTTTGAAGGAAAATCCCAAATTATTCCTGGGAAAACAACAAAAAGTTGTCAAAAAAAACCCCCTAAAATGAACTCATTAAAAATAGAGAAATTCCAAAGAACTTTTGACTTTTTAAGTGGAAAAAACCAATTTTTTGTGGTAAAACCTGCAAATTTTCGGGGACTTCTGTGGGTTTCTTTGCATGGAAAACATTCCCTGGATTTGGGCAGGCTCCAGGTGCGAGCACCTCCCGCACCCACGGAGCTGGAAAAGCCATGGAAGCCCCGAGGGAACCGGGAGCGAGCGGGATTTGAAGCGCTTTTCCCGCTGCCATTCCCGCGGCCATTCCCGAGGCCATTCCCGCTGCCATTCCCGCGGCCATTCCCGAGGCCATTCT
>VZRO01007878.1:6505-19107 GCA_013397915.1 Daphoenositta chrysoptera
CGCCCACCCGTCCTTCGCCGCCCGGCGGGTCCCGCCCGCCCCCGCCCTCCGGGCCGCGCGTCCTCCGGCCCCGCCGCCCCCGGAGCGGAGGATGATGAAGCTCAAGTCCAACCAGACGCGCACCTACGACGGGGACGGCTACAAGAAGCGGGCGGCCTGCCTGTGCTTCCGCAGCGAGAGCGAGGAGGAGGTGAGGGCCGGGCCGGGGGCGAGGCCGCGCCCGGGACCCCCGAGCCGGCCGGGGGGGGGAGACTCGGTCCCAGCGGGGTTTTATTTTTAATAAGCGCAGCTCAGCGCCGCTGGGAGAGTTGGTGCTTCCCACTTGGTGAGTGCTGTCCTGGAGCCGCGGAGATGCCGGTGGGCGGCGGGACGGGCTGAGGGCAGCGCGGCGCGGGGGGTTTGGCAGCCGAGGGCACCGAGCGCGCTGGCAGAACTTCAGTCCCGCACATCACATGAGATGGGAGAGGAAACCTGACCTCGGATTTATAAAAAGAAACCGGGATAAAAGGGGACTGATGGAGTGCCAGAAGTTGCTGTCCAGAGAGCTTGGGAGGAAGTGGGATTTAAAGGTGGATTGGTTGGTTTCGGAGCGGCCGCGTTGCTAAGGGGCTGCATTGTCCGGGAAGTTACAAAGAGAAACTTGGGCTCCGACGTGCGATTTTACACGAGTCTTTATTGACACCTCCTGAAGGTGGGCTCTCAGAGCAGCAAGGCTGCGGGTCTCCCTTCTGCTGCTGCTGCTGGAGCCGGGCGTACACACTCCACTGCGTTTGCTGTGCCCGAGTGGCTGTGCTAAAGTCTTTGTTCTCCTGATTATCATATTTGTAGCTACAGGAAATCGGAAGGGAATGCAGACAGTTCACTGGAGGAAAGGCAATTAGCATACATCCAGTTATTATTTAACGTGAGGGAGGCTGCACAAGCCCTTTGTAGCTGTGCTGGCGTGATGAGGAGTGTCAGCATTTCAGCAGAAATGGTCTGAAGTGACAGCGGTGTTGGTGCAGCGTTCAGTGTAGCTGGTCCTTCCCACGGACTGCCAGGAAATTTATGGACTGACCGTGAAGAAGAACATCATTGTTTGTGTGATGGTGCTGGGGGTGCTCAGCCCGGGTGGGTGAGGGCGTTGGAGTGCCCTGATGCCATTTTACACAATTAGTGGGGCAGTTTGCAGGCTCTCCTCGGGAGGTGGAGGCTTGGCCATGTGTGACTGCAGTGTGGTTGAGGGTAGAAAAGTACTTTAACAGGTGCCTGAGGCAATCAGCATGTGACTGGCTGTGAGTTTTATTTTAACACACCTCAGCCTGCAGTGTTGCCCAGGCTCCAGCTGATCCCTCCGGCCGTGGGAGCTGGTGACAGAGCCCTCGTGGTGCTGGGGACACCGAGGTGTGTTAATGACAGCTGTCAGAGCCCTCGCTGTGCTGGGACACCGGGCTGTGTGGCACTGTCACAGTGCTGACCCAGGAGGTCGAAGGAGGAAAGTGAACTCGTTCCAGAGGCACGCTGGTGTGGGATGGATGCTTCCAGCAGGCTCAGCTGTCAGGTTGCTGTAAGGCTGAGATTTAAAACCACTTTTGTGTCAGCCGTGTCTCTGCTGTGGTCTCCACCTACGGTGGACTGAATTTAAACTCATTCAGGCTCTAGTTTCTAGGTAAGAGCTAGAGTAGAACGATCTGTTCGTGGTTTCAGGCAGGATTTGGGGGAGCTGGCTCCCTGTGCCGGGTCATTCCCAGGGTCTGTAAGCTCGGGGAAGGTTTTTGTCTGCAGGGCAGCGGAGGTTCTGGGTGAGCGCCGCGTTGTCCCGGTGGGCGCTGTTGGTGGCCTTGTCCCCGAGCTCCCAGTGACACCGCGGTGGCTGTGCTGCCCTGGGACAGCTCGGGGAGGGAGCAGGGGCTGCTGCAGGCCGGGCTGGGCTGGCTTTGCTGGGATGTGCCGTGTGCGTGCTGCTGCTGAGGCACGGAAGGGCGGTTCTGATCTCGGGCCTTTGCAGGGCCGTGTGTGGTACCTGGGAGTTAAACCCGAGCTGAAGCTGCATCCTCTGTTCCCACCTGTGACACCCCTGCTGCGGGAGCTGTCCAGGAGCGGGGCTGCTCACAGATACATCTGGGAAAGCTCTACCCAATCCCACAGAATTAACCCCACTGGCACGGACTCCGTGCCCAGATCCTTCACTTGGCCTTGGCCAAAAGGCTTTGAAGTTAAACTTGTGTCAATGAGTGAAATCAGCAAGCAGTACACCTTATTGATTTTCCTTTTTAGTTATTTGTTGGGTTAATTCTGATTTGTTGGCTTTTAAATAAACTTCCAGAGAAGTTGTCTGGTGTCCATTCACTGCAACTTGCACGTTTTTGGTAGCAAGCAAGGTGTTACCTGTACACATTTAAGTACAGAGTTTAAAATGGCTGTGAAAGTTTTCTTGGTTTCCTCTTGGACAGTAATACTTTGTAATGTTACTGACGTATTTTATTATTGATAGCTTCTATTTAAATGGAAATTGAGATCTATTTAAAAGGTCTCTCCAGGGAGGGGAGAAAGAGCCAGAGCCAAAGTATGTACATTAAAGATCTATTAAAAGCTTAGTGTTTGAAAAAAAGAGAGAAGAAAAAAAGCATGTTTTGATAAATAAATTAAACTTTCTATATTAAAGTAGGATTTTTCCTAGGACTGGCTGTTTCTCATTCCTGTTTCTTTTAAGTGCTTAAGAAATAGTAGAAGTTTGCTCTTGCCTTTCTTCTTAATTTCCTTCTATGAAATCAAAACCCCCATTTTTTTCCTGTTTTTAGCCCCTCATTAGTTCTTGAATTTAAAAAGTTTGTCAATGAACAAGAAGAAATAAGAGAATTTTGTTTACACTTACATAGGAGGCTACTTTCTTCTGTTTAGGTGTTTCCCCCTGACTCTTCAGTTCACTGATTTATTTTTCCTTGAAATCTTATCAATCCCAGGAGATTGATTAAACACCATGTCCTTGGTTTGGTGTTACATTTGCAAATAAAGAATCTTAACAGAAAAATACTTCACTCTTTTTGAGTTTTGAAGTGATTTATTTTTTCCCTATGCTGCTGGAGGTCGCACATTGTCTCTGCATTGCATTTGGAAGCCGCTACTTTTGGGCATGAAAAAAGCTCTGGAACGTTTTTGTAAGACCCAACATTGGCTGAAAAGATGCCTTTGTTACATATATTCCTTTAAAAAGCAGCAGAGGGAAAATTCATTTCAACATGAATCTCAAATGGAGGAAAAAAAAACCCCATTTTTTGGGCATTGTGGAAACCCCCCAAATTTTGTGTGGTTTCCCAAACCACGATCCACCTCCTTGGGCAGCAACGAGATTCATTCAGAGTGGGAACAGACTTCCAAGGACCTTCCAGCAGCCAGGCACCAGGAGTCTGCTATTCCCATCTCTTCCCATGGAGTGAACTCCCGGGATATTTGCAGAAGTGTGGAAGGAGAATGTGGAGGGAGAGCTCCCAAGTCCCGTGGTACCTCTGGAATCACTCAGCCTGGGATGTCCCTGCCCCTCAGCATTGCCATCAGGGCGTTATTTTTACATAACATTTAAAATGTTTACATTTACATGAAACATTTAAAATGTTTACATAACATTTTTTGTGGGGAGCAGCTGTTTCCGCGAGGACACATCCCAGAAAATGCCCCTCGTGTGCCGCAGCCGCTGGAGCCCTGCTGCGGGTGGAGTTTGACAGCAATAAAGGCTTTGAACATGCCCACATTGTGGCTGTGAAAGGACAAGCTGCTCCTTAACCACCGGCGTTTTTAAAGACTTCTTTTTTTTTTGGAGAAAATGCCTGGGGAAGAATCTTTTCTGAGCGGTGAATGAGGCCTGAATGGAGCTGGGAGAAGAGAGGTTTCACCCAGGGGCCGCTGCCCTGGCACACGCCGGGCTCTTGGGCTCTTGGGTCACGGGGAGAGCTGGGCAGGGTGGCCCCTGGGAAAGCCATTGGAATGCAAACGAACCTTTTTTTCTTTTCCTTCTGGCCTCTGCTGGGCCGGTTTTACTCCAGCTGTGATGTAACGCGGCCGAGCTGGGATTGGAACCCGCCGAGTGCGGTGGGGATCACGCGGTGCTCCCGGGCTGTCCCCTGTGCTTCGGCTCCCGGGTAAACCACGAGCAGCTAAAACCACTCGGAGTGCTTCGCTGTCGGGATGTGAGTGAGCCCAGCACCATAGGATCATCCTGCTTTCCCTGGAATACGCTCTCAGAATCCCTGTTCTGATGGCTGGGCTTGGCTGTGTGCTCCCATCTGCTGCTTGAAAGGGTTGCGGTTGAACCCAAGTAAAGTTCTCCTGGTCTGTGGCTAACCTGTTACCACATCTCCAGGGGGATAAGGAGCAGCTTGGAAGTGGATCTCTTGCCTGTGCTTCTCCTGTCTCTCTCAGCCCTGTAGATTGTGTAGAATCTGGAGATTGTGCTCTCCAAGAGCAGGAGCATGGATAAACCTCTGCAAGACCTGGCTTTCATCTTAAAAAAGGTTTTGCCTTCCCACAAAAGCAGCTGTCACTAAACAGCTTTACAACCAATTCCACGGTCTCTTGTACTTTCCCAAGCAACAAGAGAATGAAAATTGTTAAATTTTCACTTAATTTACTGGAAGCTCAGCAAGCTGTTGTGAAACTGAGGAATTGAGTCAGTTTTATTCTGCTGCAACTCAGGGAAAAGTGATGAATGTGGAAAAAGGGTGTGCTCCACCCTTGGTCTGTGGAGAAGGACTCAACAGTGGTGGCTGTGTCTGTTCTCTGCAGAACACTGCTTTGGAATCTCTTCCACCTCAGATCCATTTACTGCTTGACTAAAAGCTGTTTTTCTTACCTTTTTTAATTAAGGAGAGTTTTCCTGGTTTGCTTGGACAGAGCAAAATTAACAAACTCAGTTCTACCTTACAAATAGCAAACATCCACGTGGGAATGCTGTAGGTGACATCCAGTGGGAAGCAGGGCCTCTGTTTCTTTAAACACTTGTTCTTTTTCAGCCCAGCTGAGCGACTGACTGCACAGACCAGTCAAGGATCTCTCAAATTTTGTGTATTTGTTTCAGAATTCCTGTCTCTGCTACTGGATATTGCACACTGACTCTTTGTTCTCAGAAATTTCACATTAACCTGTGAAATTCGGAGGGATACAATTACCTGCTGGGTAGATTTTTGTCAGATGTTTTGGGGTTACTTCTCCTCATACAAGTGACATATATTGATGCTGCGTGTAGAATTAACTACTTATATTTGAGCAGCTTCCCAAGAGTTTGTGTGTGCTGTATTTCCTGAGCAGGGTGGTTAATCAGAACAGTGTGCAGCTGCTGACAGCCAGAGTCATTTGGCTCTATAAAAAGCCCAAATAACCCTTCATTGCCTTTTTTTTCTTCCCTTATTCAAAAAGACACTTTACAAGCCAGCATTCCTCCTGGGAAAGGTGCTCCTGGACAAGTTGTGTAAGCACTGAGTGGTCACCAAACTGGTTTTGACAGGCAGAAATAGGTTCTGGGGTTTGGGGTCTCTCTCTGGGAGTGCCCCTTATCAGCCCTGGGCTTCTGAAAGCAGCGGCCGCTGCTGCAGGTGGTTCAGCTGCTCCCGAAGCATGGGAAGGCACGTTGCAGATAATTTCTGTGGTTATCTAAACCATAATTTCGCTGGAGGGGGAGGGCTTGGGATTGTGTTCCTCCCTGGTAGGAGCAGGCAGTGGCTCTGAAGTCGCAGGAGCGCTGCAGTAGCAGTAACAGGACCCGTGGAGTTCTGGAGCCAGAGCAGCAGCGTGGTACGTGGTGATTTATTATTGTTATTCTAACCAGCAGCCTAAAAACCAACAGAATCTGCTGTATTTTTTCCTCTCTGGTTAGAGGACTGTAGGTGCGATCCAAGCACTTGAAATGACTTGAACTTCTTCCAGTTCACCTCTTGCTCCCGTTCCAAAACTTGTGCTTTACTTTTGTCAAGTTCTGTAGTACGAATCCCTTCCCCTTTGCGTGTCCTGCTGTGAATTTCCCACCTCCAGCTCCTGGGTACCACGCTGGAGGTTAAATCACATTTAATTTCATTTTAATCCCACGGAGCCTGGTGCAGGTGTGTGTGTGCAAAAATAACACTTGTCTAAGGAAACGTATCCTGTTGAGGAGCAGGAATGCTCCTGGCAGGACAGGCTGTTATGGTCAGGGGGAGGGATTTCTGTGGCTGTTGAGAGTGTGTGTTGTGGTCCCAGCTGCTGACCCTGCCAGGTGCAGGGCTGGCTGCAGCTCTGACCGCCGGCTGGACTCGCTCCTGCCATGTGCGAGCTCCGGAACGTGCCTGGAATAGCAAGAGGGTGGGAGAAGCCCTCCCGTAAGCCCTGGCGTGCGCCCTGGGGCCGTCCTGCCTTTGCAGTTTGGCAAAACACGTGATTTGTTGGGGAGGCCGAGTTGCTGCCGGGGAAATGAGATTAATTTTGGACAGCGTTGGTGACAGCAGTGTCCCTCTTCTCCCCGCTGCTCCTCCAGTTCTCACCCCTTGCTGGTCTAAATGTGGCTTGGTGCGGTCAAATGAACATCCCACTTCTGTCAGGTAGAAAAGCATTACAGTAATGATATTTGGGGATTGGGAGAATGTTTGTTAATTTTGAGTGAAGCATCCAAGGCGTTTGTTATGCTGGACACAGCACCAGCTCTGGGATGTGCCTGGCCGTGGGGCATATGGGAGCACAGCTCAGCTCCAGAGAACACACTCGTTTTAAAGTGAAACTTTTGAGACAAAGGCAGATTGTACAGCAAAAGCCTTGCAGTCAGCCATCTTCTCCTCCCAGCTCCTGCAGCCTCTGCGGCAGCGTTTCCTCGCAGGCTGTGCTCTGACAAACGATGCTGGAGTGGGAAATGAGTTGCAATGCCGGGAGGTTTGTGCTTCAGTCGCTGTGCAAACGATGTGATTTATGGCTTAATGTTGATAGAAAGCACGACAGTATTGATAGGAAGCATGTCAATATTGAGGGAAAGCCTGAAAATATTGAGAGGAAGCCTGTAAGGCAGTGCAGAGGCAGTGTCAGGAGCCAGCAGCGATGGATCGGCTCCTGGCAGCAGGAGGCTGCTGGGCCAGACCCCGGATTTCACATCTTGCCTGCTGTTCCCTGTGCTGGCTGCCAGCTCGCCGGGCCCTGGCTGGCACAGGTGGGTAGCACTGCCTTTTCCTGCAAGTCTGGAAGGTTCTCAGCTCATTTTCTACTCAGGCTGCAGCCCAGCTTCTCACAGGGCCGTGGCTCTTTTCATCTGCTCGGATGCTGCTGTGGAGCCTCTTTCGAGGAATCCTGTTCCTTACAGTGTAGCCGGTCGTGTTTTATTTATGGCTGGTGGTTGTTGTTTAAGTCCACCATAGCGTGGAAGAACCTGGGGATCCCTCTGCCTCTGTTCCACAAATAGGGAGTTCATTCTCTGCCTGGTTGCCCAGATTTTGCTTTGCAGAGCCCTATTATTCCTGTGAAAAAAACCCCTCCATGTGGACACAGCAGGTTTGTGTGGAACTGGGCTGTTTTGAAGTCAGCGTTGTGTATCGGGGATGCCGAGAGTTATCCCAGGGACAAACTCTTTTCCCCTTTTCCCATGGAGCTCCTTACTCCATGTGGCTGTCCAGGCAGCCTTAGATGTCTTGGTGTGTTTCCTGTCTCCTCCAGGCAGGGTTAGTACTGCACAGGTTTGTTTGGATTTGTTTGTTGTGTGCAGCTTTGAAGGTCCTTGCCATGAGGCTCTGCTTCGAGCCCCTGCTGCACACTTCAAACTTGGCTTGTTTTTCTAAACTTTCTCTTGTGTGGGGGATTGTGTGTGAGAGTTTCAGCAGGGCCACCTCCTGCCTTGCCAGACAGGCTTGTGTTGCTCATTTCCCTGCTTTGAAATGACATAATTGTCTTTGAAATCCTGGAAAACACAACTTGGCCATGTGACATGTTACCTGCAAGTGCTTTTCCCAAAAAGTCTGCAAGATGTGGCTCCAAAATCCAACTCCAAAATCCCTGGCAGGCCAAGAGTCTCAGTAGCCATCTTAAATATAGTTGCCTGGCAAGGATAAAATGGAAATTTCCACCCTGCCTATGTGTTCTAGCCTGATTAAAAAAAATAAAATAAGTAAATTTTGTTGTATTTTTGATGGCTATTTAGATTAAATTAACTACTTTAAAATGTATTAAAATAAAAGTTACTTATGTAATAAAGAAGTTAATGAGCCAAAAAGCCAACTGTACCCTGGGCTGGTCTACTGGAAGGTGGCAGGGGGTGGAATGAGATGGGCTTTAAGGTCCCTTCCAACCCAAACCTTTCTGGGATTCGGATGATGACAACTTTTTCCTTGATCCCTCTGAATGTGTTGCACTTATCGGGATACAGGACTGGTGTTGGAAGTGTGGGGGTTTTTTTCCAGCACAGCAATGTCTCCCCCTCATTTGGAACTCAGCCCCTTTGTCTTGGGAGAGCTCATTGGTAGCAATATCCTGTTTGAAGTTGTTTTAAAAGAATGACCTTGTAGGGCTTGTTTCCTGCTCTCTCTTGATGGGATTTCCTTTTTATTAAACAGGAAATAGTCTGATTACATAAAAGTGTGAGAATGACAGGTTTTTCCTTCCCGGCAAGGGTTGTTCACGTTAATTCTATTCAGAAAATGCTCAACTGCCAGAGGAGCTGAAGTTAATTTGCTTTGCCTCAAACCATTGTTTACACCCAAAAGTTCCTTCTGGTGTGTTGCAGAGGCATTGTCTGAGCCCGAGCAGGTTTCCTGGAGCAGTCTGTGTCCAGGGTTCTCTAGCAGATCCTTGTTCTCACGCCTGGAAGGTGGCAGAAGTTCAGGGGTGTGAGGTGTGCTGTGCTCAGTTTCATAGATCTGGTTCTGTGGCTTTTTAAAATATTTTTCCACTTTTTTCCCCCCACCTTGAGCTGGAGCTCTGAATTGCAATGGGAGGTGGCAGAGCTGGTGCTTCTTACCTGGCAGCAAAGGTGTACTTGAAATGGCTGCTCCTGCTCTTTTGGCTTTGTCCTCAGAATCACTGGCTGACCTGGAGCCAGGAGTTTGAGTCCAAACTCTTCTGGATGATGAGTGAGGATGGAGTAGAAGTCAAGTACCGTGCTAGGAAGAGGCACAGTGGCAAACTGAGGTGGCTGGGGATGGACTGGCTGCTGTCCCGAGGGCTCTGAGGATGAATGAAGTTTACATTCCCTATTTAGGCACGGCTTTCTGGTGGCGTTTTACATGGACTGGATGCCTGGGGGAAAGGAATTCTGCCTTCCTCTTGGAGAGGGCCAAACACTCGGGATGTCACTGTAAAGTAAATGCTGTTCTGTCACAGCCTGGCCAGAGGACAGGACAGGCAGGGACCATCCCACTTGGAACCGTGGAACTGAGGTGGCCCATGCAGCTTCATTTGTTTCCAGTATCAGTTTGGTCAGTTGGCAGATGAGAATTTTCAAGATAAACCAGCTGGAAAACCCTGGAAGTCTCGTGCTTGTTTTTGTTTTGAAAGTTTAATTTTGAGTTCTGTAGGTAGATTCCTTTTTGGTAATTAGTGCAAATCTTTTCATATCCTACTGGCAGCTCACTGTTTTCCCAGTAAAGCCTGGGATTTCAGTGTCTCCACAGTGTAACTCCCAAATGTCTGACACTGTTACAGCTGGCCTGGAACCTAATTGGACTGGTATGTTGGAAAGTTTCTGGAGCAAGTCGAGTTGGCTCCGAGCTTTGAGCCAGTGAAATGATGAAGTACAACAGGATGACTCTAATGAACGAGCTTTGTTTAGAGAGCTGGACAACAGTATTAGTTTTGTTTTTAGTTTCCATCTCTGCTCATGGATGTATTGCAAGTAGATTTAATAAGCACAGTGTCTCGCTATTCTTTGGGACAGTCTGTAGCCAGTTGAGAGTGTTAGTTAGAGTTTGTCTTGCTGGGAGGTGGCAAATCAGAACCTGAGCTTGTACAGAGCAGAATTACACTGGAATAAATAAAATGTGTTTCAGGAAAAACTGCCACAAAGCATGTGTATGGCAAATCCCTCCTGGGATAAGGGTTGAACTGTTTTTCTCATTCACAAAAGTCTGTCCTTCTGTGCAGCCCTTTCCTAGGGGGTTTGACGTTTAATAGGTTAAGATAGGCTTTTATTTTGCTTATACCTCACTGAACAACCTCCTCTAAACTAAAAGTAGCCCAGTGCTGGCTGCAGAGCTGAGCTCCTCAGTGCCTACTGCAAAAAAAGTGACGACTGGTAGGGAATTGATGGGACTTGGGAGGGCGGCTGAGAATCTGTGCTCAGACAATTGCTCATAAATGGTGCAGTGGGAGTTCCCGGACGTGGACGTGTTCTTAGTGACAGAACTGCAGGGACAGGCAAGGCCAAAGGCACCAGGATAAATTAATCGAGGTTCTTCTGCAAAGGGTGAAGGTGCTGAGCAGCATCTGGGCATTTCTGTTCTTGCCCGAGGTGTGTGCCAAGCTGTGAGGACTCTGCAGTGAACTCACACTGGGAGTGGTGCTGTGTCCACTGCAAACAAATATTTTGGTGTGCAAGGGCAGTTTTTCCTACAACGCATCAGAGCAGGGAGAGGCAGTGGCTGAAGTCACACGGAGTGTGGGAGTGCTCATGGAATTTCCACGGCTGTCTGGATGGGGCTGAGGGCAAAGCGGGTGTTGGGTGGGTCGTGTCTGGGGGTGTGTGAGACACAATCCGTGCCCCACCAGCTGTGCTCTGCTCTCCACAGGTGCTGCTGGTGAGCAGCAGTCGCCATCCGGACCGATGGATTGTCCCCGGGGGTGGCATGGAGCCCGAGGAGGAGCCCGGCGTGGCCGCCGTGCGCGAGGTCTGTGAGGAGGTGAGTGCCTTCACCCTGCACTGGCAGCTCGGGTTCTGCGTTTGTTTTCACCGCTCTTCCTTCTTCTCCTTGAGGTGGAGAGGGAGGTAGGGTCACTGGTGATATCCTCATCTCACGTGGGAGAAAAGCGGAGTCCTAAATAAAGAGAACGTGGGAATGTAATTAAACCTCTCAGTTGGAATGAACTTGTCCTTGGCTGATACCTTTCACTGAAAATGAAGTTCAGCTCTAGTCATTTCAGTATATATGTGATGATTGTCTCTGCTTTGTTTTCTCTGCAAGAGAACTTCAAAATTCAGCTATGCCTTTGTGGACTGGTCTAGTACTTAGATAGAAGATAGAAATAAACCCTTATGAGCCACTAAAAGCACTCCAAATATAGGGACCTCAGTATGTTTTGGTTTAGAACACATGGTGAAGTTTATGTGAATAAGTGAAATTGGCCATAAGTTACCAGCAGCAATTCCTAAAGTCTGCATGCGTTGGTTGGTTGGTTTGTTTTTTCTTTTTTGCTTGAAGTTGTTTCAGGAAGGAGATCAAACAGCAGATGAAACACAGATCAATGGGCTGTAGGGAGAAGGCATATTTTTCTCTTAAAGCTGGAAGAACAATTTTTGTCTTCATAAGAAGTGTAAAGGCAGCAAATGGCAGTTGACTGCAGTGTATGTAAAACAGGTCTTTAGAATTTGCTTCTGAATATTAACAACTGGGGAGATGCTTGGGTTCAGACACGATTGCGTGATTATAGATGGAATGACCAAGTAGGTTCACAGTTACATAAGGCAGGATTAAAAATGCTTTCGAGAGGGTTATAAATCTTTGTGCTCCGTGCAGAACAGGAATCAAGAGCTAATTAATTGATGGGACTTGGGAGGGCGCTTCTCCTGTAGCTGCTTTATTGATTTGTCTGGTATATGCAGGTTTCTTCTGAATTATTTGGAAGTACCTGCTGCTGTCTAACAAAACTCTGAATATTTGGACTGTTGGACTAACCTAATATGGCAGATCTCAAGTTGTGTGTTTCTCTTTGGATGTTTTTATAATCTAGCAGTGTATCAGAAAGAGATTATACAGTCAAAGTTTATTTTTTTAAGAGTCTTTAGGTCCCTCTAATACTGGGAATTGCTGCTTGCAGATTTTATTTCCAGCTTGTAACCCAGCTCCTGCTTTTCCAGTAACTCGGCAACCTTTCAACCGCTTTACAAGCCAAAGTGAGTGTAACCAGAACAATAGAAATATTTTTAGCTGCAGACTCCTGCTTTTCAGCCCAAGCGTTATTAATAATGAAGTGATTTGATACAGAAGTCCAGGGTTCATTCAGGAGGTGCAGAGCTCTGCCTCTCAACCCTTAAAATAAATGTGCAGGGACTCTCTCTGCGCGGGCAGCCCTGGGAGAGCCGGGCTCTTTCCATGACAGCGCGGCTGGAAGGGAGCCCTGGCAGGCCTCGGCAGTGCAGGAACTGGTTTGGGCTGGCTCAGATAATCCTGCTCCTCGGCTGGTGTTCCCTGCTCACGTGGAGCGCGCTGCCCGCTGCCAGCGTAAGTCGAGCCCTGGCAGCCCGGCAGGGGCGAGTTCTGCCCAGCCCGGCACCTCTGCCCGGCTGCTCCCAACAGGGAACGGCGGCGGCTCGGAGCGCCCCGGAATCACCTGGGCACCCCCGGCTCACCTGGGTACCCCAGCTCATCTGGGCACCCCCGGCTCACCGGGGCACCCTCAGCTCACCAGGGCACCTCCAGCTCACCTGGGTACCCCAGCTCAACTGGGCACCCCCAGCTCACCTGGACACCCTC
>VZRO01007878.1:19872-33630 GCA_013397915.1 Daphoenositta chrysoptera
CCCTGGACGCCCCAGCTCCCCTGGGCACCCCCGGCTCACCTGGGTACCCCCAGCTCACCTGGGTACCCTCAGCTCACCTGGGCACCCCCAGCCCTGGGAGCTGACCCAGAGCTGTCTGATGTGAGCGCCCTGTGGCTGCCAGTGGTGCTGGCAGAGCCTCAGGGGTGCGAGGGCTTCCCCCACGGGCTGTGCTCCTGTGCTGCTGAGGGTCTGCACACGGAATTGTCCCCCCTGTCCCTGGTCTCTGGCTCCAGGACCTGTTTGCTGTGTGCAGGGGGTTGTTGTTGGAGCACAGCAGCCGTGTTGGGAAGGACAGCAGCACCCACCTCCTCACTTCGTGCTGTTGGTTTGGCAGGAAGGGTCTCAGGAGGCTGCTGGGAACCCTTGCTCTCCCTTCCATGTGAATCCAGGTGTTTTGGGGTCGGTTGGAGCTGAGGCTGATTTCTGAGTAGGTTTGATGTCTCTGCTTCTCTCCTGGGACAGCCGTGTCTGTCACTCGTGGGGACACAGGCTAGCTGAGCAGTTCCAGTCTGCTGCTGGAGTTGGGAGAGGGAAAATCCAGATTCCCCCATGTCAGTGAGCAATGCTGCTCAAAGCTGTGGGGGAAATGTGTGGGGTTTCTTTCCTTGACTTTGGTATGCCTTCTCCAATTTTTAACAAGAGCTGGTTGGAAGAGCTCTAAGGACTTGTGACCCTTCCCATTGCTTGTGGCTTTTGAGGATGACAATAGGCTGTCCCTTCTCAATTCATTCTCTTTTGTGTGGTGTGCATTTTTTTTTTTTCAAAATATGCTTCCCTAAATGAACATTTTAACTTCTGCATTCACTGTTTTAATTTTACTCTTTATGTGTTTGGGTTTATCCACATTATTGCTGGAATAATTGTCATCTAAAGTTACCTAACTTTTCCCTCTTCCTGTTCCAAAAATGAAATGTTGATTCTGAGTGAAGGCTGTGATCTCTCTGTCCCAGTTTGAGTTCAAGTCCTTGTCCTAGTTTGAGGTGGTCCTTATCTATATTAGTCTGTACCAGCACAAGTATTAAAGTAGACAGGTACCAACACTTGTCATGCTCGCTGTTGTCTGCATGAAATTGGAAGTGACTGGAGTTGTTGGGCATTGTTTGTGGCAGAGTGACAGGAGACACACAGCAGCTCTGGGTCAGAGCAGCCTCTTCAGAATAAGCCCTCTTATTTCTGACAGGTTGTTGAGAAGTGCTGTAGTCGGTTTTACAGAGCTGGGAACTCCACGTGTGTTCTAAAGTTCACCTTCTGGAAGGTGTGTGCCCTTTTCAAACAGGTGTTGGTGCTCATGGAGTGTGTGTTTTGCTTAGGAATAAGGGGTTTTTATGGGTGTGAGCAACTGGCGAACATCATGGTTTAGAAATAGATGCCTTAAACTTATTATAGAGTGACTTTGAAAAAAGCCTCCACACTAATCTGTGAAACTCAGCACCAGTTCATTTTTCACTTAGAGCATTCTTCACATCCTGACCTTTAAATACTTAGTAAATGTCAAATTTTATAGCATTGCAGGAGTGTTTGTTGTGCTTTCTTCATGAGAATCAAAAGCCAGATAAGCTGTGCTTGATCTGTGATCAAACAGGCAATTGGTGCCAATATCAAGAATAGTCCATCATGGCAGTACTTTGATCTGGTTGCTGGAACTTTTATTTCCCCTCTTCTAAACGTGCTTTATAGATAATCTTTTCTGTTTCATGTATTTTGTTAGTGATTTAGAACACAGATATTGATATCTTTCGGTGCTAAAATAGGAAGATTTTTTTAAAAGTACTACAGGGTCCACAGATGAATGATGAGATGATGGCCTTGAACTCCTCCTAGCTGGTCATACCCAGTGCAAGTGGTGGCTCAAAATCACTGTCCCTTAGCCCTGTGTACTCAAACTTCACAAAAACGAGTGCAGTGTCTGAAAGTTCTTCATTCTGACATGGAATTTCATTCCTATTTCACAAGTGTAGAGGCAAATAAAGGTGTCATGCAGTACAGAATTAGATGAATGAGTCTGACCCTCTCTGAGTTTGCCCAGCTGGCCTGGAATCAGCATCCTTCAAACGTGTCCACAGCCCTCCTGGGTGGGATTTGCACCTGCAGTAGTGCAGGTCTTAGAGCAAAGATTTGGGTGTTCCACCACAGTCCTCTTGCCCAGCAGTAATCTGTAGTAGATGCAGGCTTTGAGCCTAATAGAGCAAAGTAAAATAGCTGAAATTCCAACCCACATTTTCCTTAGCTCAGATGGAAGGAAATAAAAGCTGTCCCGAGGAACAGATGGTGTTGCTGCAGGCTGCTTTTTGCATCTGACCCCAACTTATTTTCAGCTTTGAAACCTGAACCTGCTGTTCTTGGATGTCTTCAGTAATTTTTCTTTATTAAAACAAGTTGTTCCAAGGGCAGCAGAACTAGTAAAGCTTCATTTCCTCCGGGTTTTTGTTCCTTGTCCCGAGCTCCCAGCCCACCCCTCTGGGTGCAGTGGGGGTTTGAAGTGCCTGCTGGTCAGGCAGCTGCCTCTGGCAGTGTCTGTGGCTGATGTGCTCTTGCCAGAGCTGCCTTTTCCTCCTTCCCTGGACCCTGGACACTGATTAGATCAGCAAAGCAAGGAAAAAGCTGATTTTGCCAGCTCTGTGTGTCCTGTGTTGTACCTGAGCGTGCCTCTCCCAGGGAATCCTGTTGTGTGGTTGCCTTGCTTTGTTTCCACACCAGCTGGAACAGTTGGTGCTGGTGCTGTCCAACCCCTCTTGATGGGTTCAGTAGCATCCTCCTGGGATCCTCCTTGGATTCTCCATGTACTTTGAGGATTGCAGCACTTGCAATGCTTAGAGTGGCACAAAGTCAATTGTGCTGCCTCTGCCTCTCTCACTGTTCTGGCCTGGGAGGGCACAGCATTCTCAATCCATTTGCTATCGAGGAGAAAATTCCTGAGTCATCTGCTGCAAATTAAGATTTAGACCCTGCTGCAGTCCTGGGTGAGCCTGGGACTGTGCTTTAACTCTCCAAGAAAATTTTCTTGGCCTGTAAGAAAGGAGGGGATGGGGAGTTTGCCCAGAGAGGAGCCTGGCAGTTCTCTTGCTGGTTAGCAAGCTTGACTGGTTAGTAATAACAACTATAGGTTATTTTCTCAGGTGTCTTGGGCAACTTCTGTGTTAGAAATTTGTGTGAGACTGTGAATTCCACTTGCATGCTTGTTTGTTCCATTATGCAGAGACCAACTCTCCTGTTGGTGTGGGAATTTATCAAAAACAGGTGTATGACAATCCTGCTGGTGTTGGGTGTCCTTTACGTTGTCTTTAAAATCCACTGTTCTTGGAAAATGGACTGGAGAGAGGCACTGGCCCCCAGGAGCAGTGGCTAAAGTGTTTTGTAGGCTTTGGTAATAACTTGCTTTATAAAATCAGCCCAAGGGTTTTTTTTGAACCAAATAATTCTTTTATTTCACCATTTACAACTGCACATAAGAAGTTCGTGCATGAAGCAAAGCTTAGAGCTTTCTCAAGTTGTCTGATGATAATTCAACATGATTTTTCTACAGGACATGTTTGTACTGGCATCATTTTTTGTGCCTTTTTGGGCAAATAAGACCAGGCAGGACAGAGCAGGAGGATCCTGGTTTGCAGACAGCATTATTTCCATCATCTCTCTTTACCAGCACAGAAGGAAGGGCTCCTCACCTCCCTCTGCTACTTCCAGCACAGTTCTAGAGCTGGGATAAACTGCCTGGGAGGTTGATTGAGCAGAATTCCTCCTTCATCTCCAGGCTGGCCAGTTGCCTGGAGATAAATTTATTTCTAGTCAGACTTGAGAGTTCACTAAACCATCACAACACCATCCCTGGCTTTTGACTCAGTGCCTACAGGTAAGGAGAGCAGAAATTCAACAGCCTTCTCCAGGAACGAGCGAAGAATTGGCTTAAGACAGTTATTTTCCAGAAATATTTGATTATGCTTCACCTTTTCATGCATTCACGTCCGTATGTTGTGAAGGTGGCAGCCTCCAGTCCCTCCCCGTGTTACTGCTGCCTGTTGAACACGGCTTAGCTAAAAATACATCCCAGTGCTGAAGGAGTTCCTTGAGGGAAATGCATTTGAGGCATTTGCATTCCAGATGCCTGTGGAGAAGGCTGAGCCCAGGGTTGGCAGAGGGGTGGAATCGCTGGCCCGCAGAGGTCGGGGGGCTCTGCCCGGCCCCTCCTGCGCACGCGGCCACAACCTGCAGGGAATTGCTGCTCCTGCAAGGAATTGCTGCTCCTGCAGGGAACTGCTGCTCCTGCAGGGAATCGCTGCTCCTGCAGGGAACTGCTGCTCCTGCAGGGAATCGCTGCTCCTGCAGGGAACTGCTGCTCCTGCAGGGAATCGCTGCTCCTGCAGGGAACTGCTGCTCCTGCAGGGAATCGCTGCTCCTGCAGGGAACTGCTGCTCCTGCAGGGAATCGCTGCTCCTGCAGGGAACTGCTGCTCCTGCAGGGAATCGCTGCTCCTGCAGGGAACTGCTGCTCCTGCAGGGAATCGCTGCTCCTGCAGGGAACTGCTGCTCCTGCAGGGAATCGCTGCTCCTGCAGGGAACTGCTGCTCCTGCAGGGAATCGCTGCTCCTGCAGGGAACTGCTGCTCCTGCAGGGAATCGCTGCTCCTGCAGGGAACTGCTGCTCCTGCAGGGAATCGCTGCTCCTGCAGGGAACTGCTGCTCCTGCAGGGAATCGCTGCTCCTGCAGGGAACTGCTGCTCGCTCCAGAAATAGCCCCGGGGTCACTGTCAGAGGGGCACCTCTGGGCTGAGCAGCGTGTCAGAAGTACTGGTGAGACAACAGAGCCTGTGTCCAAAAATGAAATAGAATATTTGGTTAATTCGCTTCCTAGACGTGGAGCTCAGCGAGTGCGTTTCCAGAAGGATTTATAGATTTCTGTGACTGCTGGTAGTGAGGGGGTTCCAGACCCTTTGCTCCTGGGGCAGTTCCACATCAGCTCCCGTTGGAAGCAGCAGTGAGGTGTGCTCTGGCTGGATTGTTTGGTGCCTGTTCATGCAGCAGGCTGGAACTTAACCAGGAAAATCATCTCGTCAAAGAAAGTTCTTCCTTTCTGACAGCACGGGACTGTGCAGCAGCTGGTCAGTAGGACAGAGAGTTTGTCTTATCATTAATGTGACACAAACATCTTTTTTTTTAAAAAAAGGGAAGTCTGACATAATCAGATCTCTGCATCTCATCTGCAAGAGGCACAATTTCCTTGGGCTGTTCATGGGATGTGTTCCAGCTGCCGGAGACGGAGCCGACTCTACCTCCCAGTTGTGGCTGGGTCGTGTGCCAGGCTGTGTGGGTTGGTTCAGACCTGTTAAATCGTGGAGCAAGATCTCATCTTGTCTGTAGCACTTGAGTTCCAACCATTTACAGTCATAAAAAGGAGGGAATATAAAGCAAGGGCAGGAGAGTGGGGTCGGATTTTGCACGGAGAGCTGAGGAGGGCAGGGAGTGAGCCAGCAGAGAGGTACCAAAAGGGACACCAAGTGTGTTGGAGTGGTACATCCTCAGTAGTACTCAGACAGATCTGTTGCTTAGATCTCTTGATTTGTGTCTCTACTTGATTCAAGAGCTTTATTTCAGCATGGATCTGCCCTTTGTGTTATGTCCAAACCCCTCTTATGCCTGCTGCCAGAGCTACATCACAGCATTTTGTGTTTTTATTGGCTTGTTTCAAGTGTGTGCAGGACACCCCTGAAATACCTGGGAGCTGTCACGTTGCTCTTGGAGTGTCTTACCCATACTTTATTTCCTTAAACTCTGATTCTGAAGGGGTAAAACTGCTAAACCCCAAAGCCAGTGTTCCCCATGCTCAGGCTGTAATAACCTGCAGAGGAGATTGTGGTCACGAGCAGGGTATTGGTATGCAAGGAGTAACTCCTCAAATATTTCTTCTTCCTCCAGATTGAATTCAAAATTGTTTGAATGTAGGAAAACAAGAAAAAAAAATCCTGGGAATGCTTGGATGTTGAGCGCTTGGGATAAATTTCTGTCGTTTGTCTTGTGACTGTGTTGGTTTAAGATTAGCAGAATTTTAGAGCGTTTGCTTCCTGTCCTAAAGGAACTGGTCCTGCACAACAAGTAGGAAACACATACTGAGCTGTTGTTAAAGCATGTTTCTTTTCTCTTTGAACTTCCCTAGGCTGGAGTGAAAGGGACGTTAGGAAGATTAGTGGGAATTTTTGAGGTAAGTTTCAGACATGGGCGCTGTGAAATTTTGTTGCAAAAAAATCGTCTTGGAGTAACAATGGCTCTGCAGGGCTGTGGAGTGAGCGGGTGCTGGTTTGGTGCAAACTTCCAAGTCCCTGGTAAATAAAAACACACCTGCTCAGCAATTCTGGTCTTTGCAATGGGCACTTCAGTGAAATCTCTGGTGATAGCTGGTGTGACTGAATATTCTCAGGGCTGCCAAAAGCTGGGGAGTGGGGTCCCCCCTTCATTTTTAGCACCCACAGCCACACCTGGCACAGTCAGCAGGCACTGGACACGGCTCCTCTTGCTGTTGTTCTGTCACTGACTCTTTCAAACTCACCTGAAATAGGTAAAACTCCTCCCAGCTGAAGAACTCATTTGTAAACACATCAGTCCACAAACCACAGATCAGGAACTACACTTTTGTGTGTCCCTGTTGACACTTTGAGACCTTTCTGGTTTAAAACACAACAGTTTTTAGTAGCTGAGAACAAGCTGGGATGTGGGAGGAGCTGCTGCCAAGGTGGGCAGTTCTCATCCTGCAGTGACCCAGTGCCCTCCTGCCTGAAAAGGTTTGTTGTTGCCGTGGGAGGGTGGTTGTTACTGTGTCCCCTTTGCCTTGCAGAACCGGGACAGGAAGCACAGGACATATGTTTACGTACTCATCGTCACCGAAGTGTTGGAGGACTGGGAGGACTCTGTCAATATTGGTAAGCTTGGTGCTCGCTGCATTAACTGATGGAAACAAACCACAAGTCAGCTCAGCATCCCTCTGGCACCGGGAATCTGTGTGAGTGTCACTGGGAGAAGTGGCAGAGGTGTGTCCTTTGGTTGCTTGGGGAAAAAAAAATTGTGGTGAAATTGATGCTTTTGTCATCTCTGTGGCCCAGGAGAAGCCAAGTAAGTGTTCAGCTGCCTCTGCAGCAATTCTGTGTTTAATTCTTGCACTGGAAGGTACCAAGCAAAGAGCATGAAGAACTGTCCTGTCTGAGACTAGAGGAAATACATGTGGGTTAATCATTCCCCGTTATCTTTGAAATCTTTGCATTTGAATTGGATTCCCAAATGGAAATGAACCTGTTGTTGCCACAAGGTTTGTGAGTGCACTGCAGCAAATGGAACATGACTCTCCTCAGGCTCTTTTTGGAAAGAGTAAGAACTGAGAGCTGTCCACAGGAAACTGAACTCCACTTGCAAACTGCTGGAAATTGGGTGGTGCTTGGTGTGTGTGTTGTGAGTTACCTTAAAAGGAGCATCTGGCTTGAATAGAATAGAATAGAATAGAATAGAATAGAATAGAATAGAATAGAATAGAATAGAATAGAATAGAATAGAATAGAATAGAATAGAATAGAAATAGAATAGAATAGAATAGAATTTGCAGAAATAGCAAAATAATGCTTTTTTAAATTAAGAAATGCATGACAGGGGATGTGCTGCCCTAAGCAAACACCTGTCCCTGGGGATGGGGGAGGCCCTTGAGATCAGAGAACAATGTCCTGTTGCTGATTTCTCTCTGATTTCTCTGATTTCTCTCTTTGCCCCCAGGAAGGAAAAGGGAATGGTTTAAGATAGAAGATGCCATAAAAGTTCTGCAGTATCATAAACCAGTGCAGGCCTCGTATTTTGAGACCTTGAGGCAAGGCTGCCTGGCCAACAACGGCACCCCGGTCATGACCACGCCCTACTCGGAGAGCTCCGTGTCCGACATCAGATGACTGACGACGTCCCTGCCAGAGCAATTCCCAAAAGCAGACTGAGACCCGGATTTCCCTCCCCTCCCCGTTTCCATGCCTCCTCCCTCACACCAGGCATGGGCAGCCGCCTGGGGCAGAGCAAGTGTTCAGAGTGCTGCGATTTAGTGCAAGGTGGGATTTTTTTTTTTTTTTTTTTTGTTGGCTTTTTTTGCTTTTTTTTTTTTTTTTTTTTGTTTTTTTTTGGATCTGTATTTTGTAAAATACATTTTGTGCATGAAGTGCCCCTTTCCCGGTACTCCGCTCCACGGCCTGGAGGCTGCCAGCCCTGCCTCTGCCTTGTGCTCTGAAGTGTCCCAAGTGTCCCCTTCGTGTCACCCCAGCCAGAGCCACTTCTTTTTTTTTTTTTTTTTAAATTAAAAGACTTCCAATGTGAGATCAGCTCTTCAAGTCTTAGTCTGTACTGTAAGGTGCTGCTCAGACCCGTGTGGGGATCACTTGCAGCACATTTGTATAAACTTTTTTTTTTTAGATGGAGGATCTAACATTTTAATTTTGTGGGAATTTTTTTTTTAATCCTGGTCTGCTTCTGAAAAGAAGGGTTCATAATTAATCTGTTTGCCTTTTGTTCTGTTTTTTAAAAACACACATTCTGTGACAGTGCTAGTGGCTGGGCCAGTTTACTCCCCATCCAGTATCTCCTGATTTAGTGCAGTGACACTCGAAGTTGAGGGCAGAGTTGGGATCACCTGCAGACATCCCTGCGGCTTCTCCGACAGCTTCCACCGAGGTTTCTGCGCTTCCACCCCAGTGAAACCGCGAGGAGCTGCTCTGGAACCGTTGGCCAAAACCAAGCAGCCCCAGCAGGGCCGTGCCAGCGCCCGGATCGGGCCGCGGCGGGAGTCGGGGCGCAGGGGTCGGACGGGCGAACTGGAGCGTGGCTCGCCAAGGCGGTGCCCTGCTCCCGCTGCGTCCTGCCCGTGTCTCTCTCGCCCACATGCCTTACGCCGTGCTGAGCTGGAGACTCGGGGCTTGTGCTGGAGCCTTGGATCGAGCGCCGCCGCCGCGCTCGGAGAACCACGCGGTGTCCCTGAAGAGAAGCCCTGGGGGGGAAATTCAGGTGTTGGGTCTCTCGTCCTGTGGTTCTGCAGCACTTAGGGTGGCACCGTGGAGCGTGCTCGGGGTGTGCCCTCCGTGAAAGGTACAGCTGCTCGGGCAGCGTGCCCGGGAGCAGCGCGGGAGAGCTCCCCGGCGCCTCGGCACGCTTCACACGGGGGTTTGTTGTTTTATTGCTGTAAGTTTCATGCTGTCTTGATTTGCCAACAGTGTTGTCTAGTTGGGAAATAAAATGGGAAGGGTTGGGGTTGGGGGGTGGGTTGGGACTGGTACAAGTTTTGGGAGGGGCATTAATTAATCCCTGGCTTGGGACAAGAAGTGGTTGCTGAGTTCAGTAACTTCTCCTTTGTCAGAGCAGAGCCAAGATGTGAAATTAAATCTGCAGTACTTTTTTTTTTTTTCCTTTTTTTTTTCCTGCTCTTTATTTAACAAAAAATATTCTAATAAACACTCACTGTTCTGGAGTTTTCTCTCTTCCTGAGAAGCGCTTACAATATGAAAATCTGATAGAAATATCCATGGAGCCTGGGACATGGGGGAATGGTATCCTTGCTGGTTTGGCAAGAAGCTGTTCATTTTAAGATCCTCTTCTGTTCCTTTCCTTGTTCTCCCTGCTTTCATCGGTGTGGAGTAGCAAGGCCAAAAGCAGTGCCAGTGATCGCTGACATGGAAAACCACGCGTAAGGAACAGCCCATTATTCAAGGAGTAGCTCAAACCCAAGCGTCTGGAATTGAGCCTAAATTACAGCTCACTTCAACTTAGAGACGAATGTACAATCCTTTCTCACTATGTGCTGGTCAGCCTGAACCAAACTCTCAAAAGGGCTTGAATATTCTGTCTGGAAGTGTCCAAGAAATTCCCAGAGTCGCTGTCCCCGCGCCCTGCGAGGCACCTGACACAGCCGTCTACTGCCTTCAACGAGTCTTGGTCTCTACTGTACAGATTAGTATGTTGGAAATGCTTTGCAGCAAAACAGCTGGTACTCCTGAAAGAGTAACTGCAGTTTTAATATCAGCAGCATGCACACTTTTGTTTTTAAACTAAAAATGTTTTTACAGGGCTGTTAAACTGACAATTTAGGGTAGAATATTGTTAATGACTTGCTAATGGCTTATTTGTTTGGGTCAGAAAAAATAAATTGTGCCAAGAAAGTGTTTTAATGTGGCATGGATTGATGCTGTTACCACGGGAGTGGCTGATGTTATGCCTTGTAACTGGAAATGGCTCCTGGGGCAGGAATAGCAAATGATTGAAGAGATGCAAATTTCAGAGCAGGCCTTAGCCCTGCGCTCCCCCAACCTCTCCCTGCACCACACAATTCCCATCTTCCTCAGCATCTGAGGTTCTCTCTAGAGCTGGTACCCCAGCAGTTGGAGTGGTTTTGTCTAAACTGGTGTTAATTGGTTTGGGATGACCGTATTCCTGTCCGTGTGAGGGACAGGGGAGCTGCTGAGGGGGGTGGCTCTGGTTCTGCAGCCCCGACGGTGCTGCTCGGCCTCTCTTTTTTGTGTGCTGAATCCCGGGGATGAGCCTGGGGCTCCCAGCCCTGCTAAAACTGGTGCTGTTCCCAGCTGGGAGCGTTGGATGGCGGGATTCTTACCTCAGCTGGCCTGAGCCTTACGTGGAGCATCACTCGGTGTCTCAGCATCCCGTGGGAGCAGCTGGCTCAGCCTGGCTGTGCCCTCTGGGCACTGCAGGGAGGTGGGCACGACACAGGATGTCCCCAGACAGCCAGAGAGCTGCAGCAGTTGTGTGGTCCCCCCATCATGGCAGGTCTGGAATGCTGGTTTGGGGAATGAGTGAGGCACAGGTGAGGGGCTGCTGCTTTTCATCACCTCTGGGCCCTGGGGGTCCCTCTGCAGCTCCTTAGGGGCACGGTGGTGTCACTAAAGGTGTCCTTTCTTCTTCCCTTGCCACTTTTCATTCCTGTGGTCATGGTCCAGGGACACCCCACTCTTGGTACACCAGTGAGGGGCAGGGGAACTGCACCAGTTTGGTGATTCCAGCATGGGAGCAGGAGAAGACACCCCTGGAGCACCTGCGTGTCCAAGTGCTGCTCGATCCTTCCAGCAGGATTTGTCAGATCCCAAACCTCTCTGATGGTCTTACCTGATGAGTAAAACTTAAGAGGCAGGTGGACATCCCTCTGCAGAGAGAGCTGAGTGTAATGATACTCAGCAGAGCTGGAACTGTGTGGCTCTGGCTTTGGGAGTGTCTCCCAGGCAAGGATTTGTTGTGGAACAGGGATTTTGGTTCTTTGGTTATCAGCAGCTTGGAAATCTCGTGTGGCAGGAGCCACACAGCACCTGGCTGAGGTGGTTGCTGTTGGGCAGGTTTGGGTTTCAGATGTGATTTCTGCTCCCACTGAGGTTGTTCAAAGGCACATTTCAGAGGGAGGAACCCCCTTGCAGTTCAGAGTAAGCCCAGGTGAGGATTGGGGGATTTCCCTGCTGTGTGGTGGGTGCTGCCGCTGCTGGGCCTGGGAGGTGCTGCCTTTTCCTGGGAGAGGAGAGTGAAAGAAAGGAGGGGTTTTTCCCATTCTCCCTGAAATCTGGAATTCAGTGATGTTAAAGTACCTCTGGTGGCTTCCCAAAGATGGATTGTGTGAGTGGTTTGTTGGAACCTCAGTGTCACAGCGGTGCCTCCCCTATCTGGGGACAGTGTTGCCACTTCCCAGCAGCACTGGCCGAGCTGCCCTCGCTCCGTGTGGCAGCAGGGCCGGCAGACCTGGCTCAGAACTGCCGTGGGACTGGGAATTCTGAGCCATTGGCCTTCACCTCTCCAGGTACAGCATGAGGCAGAGCATTCCCTGCCTGTGCAGTTAACAGCCACTGTGCAAACTAAAAAGATGTTTTTCAAATTAAAAACACATTGAACTTCGGGCTGTAAAACCTCCCAAGGAGCGAGGCAGTGACAGCAGGGAGGGGACACGGTGACAGTCCCAGGTTGGTTTGCTTCCAGTTTAGCCAGGTGGGTGTGTTCTGGGAATAAACAGAGGCAGGGAGCAGAGCCCGGCCCTGAGGGCTGCTCGTCGGGACCCCCACCCGTGGGTGCTGGGGAGGCAGCACCCAAACCTCCTGCTGTCTGCCCTGGTGCTGGGGGCAAGGTGGGAGCTGGGTTTGGGGGTGGGAGGAACGGCAGGATCAGCTTTCCCACCAGCTCTGTCCCTGTGTGGATGGATGCTGTGAGCTCTTCCCTGCTCTGCTGTGGAGCACCGAGGCAGCTCATTCAGCCTGAGCTGGAATGTGCCTTAAAGCAAACTCTGTAAAGGGAAAAATGAAAAGGAATTGGAATCTGCAAGTGTTGCTTTTTCCCTTGTGTGGCCACAAAGTATTCTGGCTAAAAATGTGGGTAGGGAATGTCAGGAATCCTCAGTTCCCTTCCCGGATCTAGCAGGGGCTTTGGGCCTTTGCCTCAGCTTTTCCATGCAGAAGCTGTGTTCAGCATTCCACAGCACATGGGTCACTCCCGGAGAACAAAATCCTGGAGGCTGCACAGGTCCAACCCTCGTACAAGAGCTTTCCTGCCTGTTCTCTCTGTTTTATCCCAAACGTTTGTGCTTTCACACAGCTGGATGCAGCATCCATCCCTGTGCAGAGCACACGGGGGGCACTGGGGTTGGTGAGGGGTTGGTTTGGGGTTTGGCCCCCTCAAGTGGAGCCCGTGGCTGGTGCTGGGGGAGGATCAGAGCTGGATCTCCAGCCAAACCTGCCCCGAGCAGTGGCTGTAGCAGCGTGAGGAGCTTTTCCCTCTGGGTGAGCCAGTGCCTGCTCTGCTCCTGCTCCCAGGCTGTTTCCCCTCCTGGCTCCGTTCTCCTGCTCCATAACGGCATCCCCTGGTGGCTGCAGCCCTGCAGGGACGTGGTGGCCTCATGGCTGCTCCCTGAGCCCCTGACAGGCACAGGGTGTGATCCTCATTTTCCTGACCTTGGAATGGACTAACCCAGCTGCTCTGGGCTGCAGAGATCTTGGGGTGCTGTGCTGGGGGTAGTGTCAGGGCTCTGTACGTAACAAAGGTGTAGCTGGACAAAAAGAAACTGAACTGGACTGAAGTTGTATTTAGGAGATTTATAAATCTCTCTTTGGTGCTAGTCCATAGGGGTTTTTTTCTTTTTTTTCTTTTTTGTTGGTGGGAAGATGGGAATTTTGATGTTATACTTGATGAATCGGCTCTAGAATTGCCTCAGAAACGAACCTGGGGAGGTCTGAGAGTGTTTGTTGAATTTCCTGTGTGTCCTATTTTATATTTATTAAATCAGAAAATCTGGAATGATCACTTTGCATTTGCTGCTCAGTCCTTCCATGAGCTCTGTCTATGTGGGGGGCTCCTGGCAGCCCCCCCCAAATCAGGAGAACGGGGCCCCAGACCCCGCTGAGGGATGAATGCCCAGGGTCCATTGTCCAGCCTCCTGTCTATGGGCGTGTTTGCCTGAGGCTTCTCCGTTCCTCCCCAAAACAAGGAATCTCCATGGCTGGTCAGAGCTGTGGGGCTTTTGACTGTTTCTGGTTTTCTGAGCTGGTACCTTCGACCTCACCCCCACGACTGAGGGTGGGACTGACCCAGGCACTGACCTTGGTGTGAGGGAAAACGGGTTCTGAGCCCTTCCAGATACTGATCCAGGTCATCCAAATGTCCAGGCCTGGGGCGGGGGCTGATGGCAACTGCAGGGCCTGGGGAGGGATCTCTGGGGTTGTGCTCCATGCGATGGTGGGGTCAGCTGGGATGTGGTGGGG
>VZRO01007883.1:713-18440 GCA_013397915.1 Daphoenositta chrysoptera
AAAAAAAAAAAAGAAAAGAAAAAAATCCCAAAATGAGCATTGATTGCTGCACTGTCCCTTGAGACAACGTCTCCAAATCTGGAGCCTGTGTTTTCTTCCCAGCTTAACAAACCCTCTGGGGCATGGAAACCTGCTTGAGGTTGGAGAAAAGAATACCTCAAGGGGCTCTGAGAAAGCTGGAGAGGGACTTTGGAAATAGGCACGGAGTGACAGGACAAGGGGTGATGCCTTAGGTTTTAACTCTTACATTTTTGAATCCTGTAGTGCCTAATGTGTAACTCTGAAGTTTCTTGTAGCCTGCTGACTTCTGCTCTCTAGACATAACAAAGCCTCTCTGGGCCTGCTCTCCAAGGACACCCAGGCTGTCCAGGCCCAAAGCTTCTAAAGAGGGGGAGAGCTGGGGGAATTTACATCATCAGCTAAAGTTTTAATTGGTGAATTTATGCTGATATTGTGGCAGGACAACTACCCCCTGCCCCCCGGCTCTGTGTATCACAATAGCTGGTGCATAAAGAGATAACCAGGGGTGGAGGAGCCCACCAGTAGTTTATCTCTGGCGCCAAGAGGTGATTTACATCTAGCTAAGAATCAACAGCTTAGTCTGGCGAGCCGATGGGGGAGAGANTTATACTATTTCTCTGCTAGCTAACAATGAAAAGGTACCAATATCGTGCACTGTATGTCAATCTACTAGTAGTATTTCTTTTGCTTTTCCCTGTGTAGTGATAATTTGTTTTAAGTCTTGTCTGTTAGTTTTCCTGTCTATTAATAAATAATTCATTTCATAATAGACTAAATCAGCTATCATTAAAGAACTTGTGGATAGAGTGGATTTTTGAGGTGCTGGTCACTTCAATACACCTCCTGCCTGCTGCCATAGGCCTGGGCAAAGACAGGAGCTGACCTTATATCAAAATCCATTCGTGACAGATATGCAAATGGACCAAACCTATAAAGGTGTGGGGAACTCGTGACTCATTGTCCATCTTGGGGCCCAGCTTGGAGCCCTTGGCGTCCCAGGGTGAAGGCCTTTCAAATAAATACCGACCTTTATTCCCTTATTCATGTCTAATCTCTGTTTCTAGGTGGCCTCTCAAGGCATCAGGGGGAATGGCCTTAAGCTGAAGGAGGACCAGGTTAGATGGGCGATTGGGAAGAAATTGTTCCCTGTAAGGGTGGTGAGGCCCTGGCACAGGGTGCCCAGAGAAGCTGTGGCTGTCCCTGGATCCCTGGAAGTGTCCAAGGCCAGGCTGGATGGGGCTTGGAGCACCCTGGGCTGGTGGGAGGTGTCCCTGCCCATGGCAGGGGGTGGCAATGGATGGGCTTTAATGTCCCTTCCAACCCAGGAACCATTGTGGCATTCTATGACAATAACACAAGTGTTTCTCACAATGTTCTCACAATATTCAAATATCAGTGCAGATTTTCCTATACTATCACCCAGGAATGTGTCATACAGCTGAAAACTGAGAACTGTATCAAAAGCTTCCTTTTCACATTAATGCAGTCTGTTTTGATGATCCTTTATAACAAAGCCTCCACCCAGTTTTCTCAGGATCAGCTTCTGGCTACTACACAAATTTCCTCCCACAAGATCACTCCCAGCAGGGACCTCTTGTTAACCCTGTGTGTAGCTGTTAGTGGCTAATGCAGCCTTGGGGAGAAACAGGAATTGAATACAAAGTAATTTTTCCACCCTCTCCGGGTAACATGCTTATCCTAAGGCATAGCCCCTTTTATGTCCTGCCTATTTCTGCTGTGAAAACCAAAATGCAAGAGGCAGAGAGTTACACACATTGGTGCCGAATGTACAGGCACCATGACAGTGCATGACTGATCTTTGGGGTTCCTTACAGCCTTGATCATTCCAAGGTTCCATGATTCTATGATTTCCCAGCAGCCCTAAGTAGCACAATTCAGAGTGAAAGAGTTCAGCTAAATGGAAAGGTGAGTCAGAGCCACCTTGAGTGAGCAAGAAGAGGCTGCATTCCCAGTGAACTCGGGTCAAACTGATGCCATGATGATTTTTTGCCTTTCTTTTTATACCTCTTTTATATACTTTTTCTATATTCTTAGTGCTTCTAGCCCACATTCTTAGACCTAATATTTTGTTAAGCCAAGAGACTAAACACCTTGGAAGCCTCGTAGTGAGGGGTCAGAAAGCCCCAGACACCAAGGGCCTCTCTAGAACGCATTCTGTAAACTGAGATAGGCCCAGCCAGGGGAAGGTTCCTCGGGGCAGGGGGTTCACTCGAGCCTCTCCTTGGGGAATCTTTGATGGATGTGCTCATTTGTAAGGCCCAGAATGTGATCCCCGACTGCCCGTGGGTGTGCATTCCGTGTGCTCTGCGGGCATTGCCCCTGGGTGTGCTGCACCTAAGGGTCCTTCAATAAATACCCAGGGAAAAACACCTTTTTCCTTTCTAACCGTGTTTTGCTCTTAATTTTAAGACCAGGGAAACGCATCAAAACACAAAGCAGTGCAGCCCAAACCTCTGCTCCTTGCCCTCAGCTCGTAAGACATAATCAGATATGTGCTTCTGGCGAGGAGATTGGGTAAGAACAACCACACAGAGGTTTGGAGTTGCGCTGTCAGGTTGGAGCTCGTGCTGTCGACCCTCAGGGCAGCGTTAGCTCTCAGAGATACATCTCAGTTTTGACAGCGCTTCTCCTGACAGCAACTGCAGCACAAGTGACCTTTCCACTCTGCTTCTGCAATGAGCTTCTCTTCTGTCCCGTTGGGAAAACGGAAGCGGGGAAAGAACCTTTCATTTTCCATGTCCATTAGATCTGTCGGGCGTTGGCCAAGGAGCCACCACTTGTGGCAGCAGCTCTGTGAAATTGAGCCCATCCTTCAGGCACAGCACTGCAAATACCTTACCCTGACCTGTATTCTATCATGGATGGAAACTCATTTGAAAGCAGCAAAGTGTGTGTAGCCCCAAAAAGTGAAGTCCTTGAGTTTCTGCAGAGAATTACCACTGATGACAGTGTCATTAATGAATACAAAGCAGGAAATCTTTCCACTCAGAGCTCCTTCCTGAAAGCCCGTGTGTTGCACACAAGATAAATGGAACACAAAAGAAGCACGAGGCAGAAAGACTAACTACAGGAATTGTCTGTCTCCTTCTGAAATTTAGTAGAGATATTGAGAATAAATTGTGAAATAAAATGAAAAAAAAAAAAGGCAAGGAATGGACAGGTTAAGGAACAGGACCAACTGCCAGTAAAACAATTCCAACTTGTACCTCTAGGAAAAAAAAAAGTTGATTTTGAGGTGTCAGGAAGCAGCATTTTAAAGCAGAAAAAAAATAATGCAGGGCAGGAAAAAGAGCAGATGCTCCAGTACTGGCTGCAAGCAACGCAGAACCGGAATACCTTGTGCAAGGAAGAATAAATAAGGAAAACACAGTAGTGGTGTTATTACAACTGATTAGTGCCTCCTTATCTTCCTCCCAAGTAATCCTTCTGTAAAGATTCTCTGTATAGTTATAAACCTTTAACAAAGACAACTTTCCCTGTCATATTCCAGCAAGAGCTATAGAGATTTTCCTTCAAAGACATTTATGAATTTCATGTGAAATAGAAAGAGAATTTAAAATGTTTTTTGGTAATCTGGATTAGTCTCTTGCAATGAATATGGTGCAATTTCTGATGGATAATGTCTGTTTTGGAGGTGACAAAACTGATCCTCCAGAGCCAGTTATCACAGATTTGGCAGGCCAGAACCAAGCCCCAAAATTTTATGATAGTTTAGGTAACTGAAATTATTTACTGTTTACTGTAAACTTAAGCTAAACACTTGCTTATTTTATCTCAGAAGAAGCAAGTTAAGTGCTTATGAATTTTGTCAGTTAGGGGTATAATGATAAATTTACCCAGATCCAAATGGCCTGTGGGCAAAACAATGACATTTCTTCCCTGGTACACAATGTATCAGGAAGTTGTTATCAGAAATTAAGCCTTAGGTCAGTTGTCAGGTAGAAGATGCTTTTATTAAAAGTCTTCTTGCACACAGAAATTGTGTTTGTCAGCCTGTGTGTCTGTGTGTGTATGTAGAGGTGTCTATGTAAGTAAATAAAAATATACACACACAAATGCTACAAAAGCACATAAAATGTATAAAAAGTGTATCTTCCATTCTATTTTTCCATTATTTCTGCTTCAGCTGCTTCAAACTGGTAAGGGCAAGGAATGTGGGCCAGTTCTTTTATGGAGCAGGTAATTGCAAGCAGCAGCTTTTCATTCTGCACCTTCTCTGTACCTGTGTTGCCTTAATGATTTTCCTTCTACAACAATGGCAGCATAAAGAACTGTTCCTGCAGTCATAAATAGCTTCATGAGAGCAAAAGTACCATATTTTGCTGTGTTTGACATCCTGTTATCCTCCTGAGGTCATTAAAGGCGCTTGCTGACAATTCCCTTTTTAGCCACTTCTTCAATACAACATTTTCCCCTTCCAAAATTTAAAAATATTTTTCAGTGTTATATCCCGATAAAGCAAATCCCACAGACATTTCTCAATGCCCCAAATGGGTATTTCTTTGTGCTCCGTACCTCTATTTCTTTTATATAATTTATAATTAGTTTGAGTCGTATCTATTAACATTATTATTAAATGCACTAGTATTAGCATTATGCTGAAGCAAATTTCCAAGCATTGTTCTGATGGAGTATGTCCCAATATGACAATTTTTCACCCAAACCCTAAAGGGATCCCTATTTTTTCTGGGGTTAGATTATAGTTTGGCACATTGTTCCCTTTTCTGCTACCAAATATTCCATCCATTTTTACAGCAAGGTACTGTTGGAGTGCGGGTGGACTACAGAAATTCCATTTACTCAGACAGATTTTGTTCCTTTGACAGTTTCTAACGTGATCATGGCTGTATTGAATTTTATTGTCTGTATAACACTTGCACAAAACTCCAGATAAAATGCACAAAATACAATCAACTTACTTCAATCTTCCAACTTTTTCAATGTTCAGTGTGTTCTGTTTTAAACTTTGTTAGAAATAGGGGAAAAGAAAATAACAAAATCTGTGTGGTTGGCACAGCTGACAGCTCCCTTCAAATATATTAAAGTCTTTGAATAAAGACTGATGAAGATAGCAGGCTTTTAAATGACCAAATATTTTTATATATATTATTATCTAGAGTTGCAAGGAATTCAGGGAGCCTAATGAGATCGTGAGAAAGCTGAGATGAACTCGTGCTAATGGTTGTAAATAATCAGCTTTAACGGTGCTTTCCATTTAATGAGCACTTTAAAAGGATAAAGAAAATCTTTTCATCTAAGTGCTGGACTTAGTTAAGAAATGCTAACAGAAAATAACACATTTTAAAGCTACTCTTTGCAGGTTTCCCTTCTACAACCTCTTTGCTGGAGGGTGTTGGGTGTATGGAGGGACGGATTTAAGAGATAAAACATCAAAATAACAAAATTCTTTGCTTTAAAGGGGCAGAGCCCACATGTCCATGTTATAGCAAACAGTAAAGACACTGAAAATGTGATCTGTTTAGGTGATCTCAGAAACCTCAGAGGTAGAAAGCTCCCCACTCCTCATGGCCTTAAATAGGATGCACTCAAGAGATCCCACACTGTGGCTTTCAGAAGACCAAAATCACTAAAGTTGGAGAAAAGACCTTAATGGATGCAAGACCAGTTGTTTCCTTGCAATTTTACAACACTCTAAAAATTAATCGTGGTGTTACTGGTTATATTAGCCACAATTTGGGCTCCCTGTCTGAGAAGAGATATTTCTGTTATTGGTGGCTGTAGGGATAGAAATGATTTTAACATTATAAAACCAGGATAAAACCCCAGTCCAATATTTCCAGTAACAAATCCATACTGTCTCATAACAAAGGAATCATCCTAAATGTTCTGCATTTCTTGGTCCAGAGTCTGACATTTCAAAAGGTTGGCAGGGCAGGTGTGCCAGGGAAGGCAGAGAATATAATTGCAAGTGTGATCACACCTTTTAGCAGAGACATTTAAATGTAAAATGCACAGTGCATTTTAGCAAATAGTGCAGATATTTTACAGAATGCCCTGACAAGTGCAAAATCTTCCCAAACAGATAAAAAGTCTCTCGTGGCTTCAGACAGCTGCTTACTTATGGAGCCCCAGGAATGAGAGGAGAATTTAGGCTGCACAGAAAAGTTAACGCTTTTGTTGCTGATATGACTCTCACTTACACCTACTCTTTCAATTTAAAAAGAAAGCACATTTCAACATGGTATATTATTTATCCAGGTGACATTTATCTAGGAGAATAGCAGCTTAGTTAGACATTACCCATTTTAAAATTTTAATAGGCTAAAGTTCTTTGGAATGAGGAGAAGTCCCTTAATAGGAACTGTACGGGGAAAGTTTAGTCTGAAAGCTGCAAATTGGTGTAAATTTTAAGCCTACTTAAATCTCATGGTATAGAGCATAGGTTAATGCATCCACTTCCATCTGGGATGGAAAAGATCTCTGTTTAGATGGTTAGTAGAGAGCATATGCCATTAAATAATCGATATACTTAATATTTCCTGAGGCAAATTACATGAATTTACAAAAAATATTAAACCTTCATGTCCTTCAAATACCCACTTTGGGTCTCAGAAACCAAGGGTTTAAAAAGAAGCAACATCTACTGTTTTCAAATGATATATCAAAGAAAATTTTGCCCACAGGAATCTCATCATTTCCTCATTGAAGCAATTTATGTTTTGCTCCACTGCACATGCGATTTGTCAGCATTGGTCAGATGAGGTGTGTTGGTGGTTGTTTTGACTGAGTAATTGGAATTTCCTATTAAAAAAAAGGGGTGGCTACAGGAAATAATGATATGAACTTGTTCAAGCAGACATTACTTGTACAAATATGAATTACAATGTGCCATGAAGAAAAATTTCTGAGCAGAAGACCCAAGCAACCTAGTTAATACATGTGGCTTAGGCCTTCCATGGAGAGCATTCCTTAAGTTCCTTGCCTATTTGTGTAGGCAAGGATTTGAATTTTGAATGACTGGAACAGCTAATGATTAAGGAGGGCACAGATTAAAAATAACCATTCACTTTTTCATTTTTTCCTCCAGTTTTCTGCCACCTTTCCTGTTAATGATGATTTGAAAAAGAAGGTGTTGTTTGGAAAAGTGGATGACTGTATTGTTTACACCTTTATCCATCCCAAATACAGTCTGTCCATCCCTACTCATCATTAGTTGCTGCTCTATGACTGTGTGCCCTACAGCTTTTCCATCCTGTGTGGTTAGTCCAGCAGAAGCTGCTTTGAAAATGTATTTGTGAACAGCTGGAAGATTATCATATGCCACGGCCACTTCAGTGTTTCATCCCAATTTCCACTGCCAAAAAGGGTTCTGGTACTTAGACAGGAAACACACTGAAAGCTCTTGGCAAAGCAAAATGTGTTATGAAGCTGAAGATGAGATGCCATGGCCTATGAACTCCTAGTAAATAACACATTTGAGGGAATTCTTGGGGTTTTATATATATATATGTGTGTGTGTGTGTATAAACACATATATATATATAAATGTAGATATATAAATGTATATATGAACACACATTTATAGGTATATACACATCTACATGGGAATGTACATTTTAAAAGAACATACAAAATAAAGCCCATAAGAAGTTTTAAAATAATTCTCTCCATACTTTCAGAAAAGTCAGATGCAAGTGGTCATGAGCCAGAGAGCAAAGGCACTGAGTACCAGTAAATGCCAAGTGTAGCCAACCATGTACATTTACATTTCAGTCAAACCAATGGGGCTGATAAAAAAAACAAACTTTGCTCATAAATTCATCTCTTTTTATATCCTTATTTTTCCCCAATATATTAATTCAAATCTCATAGTTAGAAACAAAATACCTAGACTGCAAAGCAAAGAGTTTTACTGTTTTATGTGTTAGAGAATGAATAGTTGAGTATTTTCCGCTCTCTCTCCATGCTATTCACTGTATCTTTAATCATGGGGTTCTCATGAAGAGAAGTAAACTTTCAAATTAATTTTAGCTTTATTTTCTCAACTGGCAGTTCCATCATATCTGGCAATAAGCTGCATTTCCAGTGAAAACTTTTTTTGTGATCAAATGGATGAAGATGGGCAATAGGTTCAATATAGATCACCAAGGAATAGCAATCTGGGAACCAAATAAACTTTATTCTAAGTAAATTGGCAGATAAATCCTCCACCTCTCTTTCAAAAATTAAAAAAATATGTAAGTGCATAATTCTCAATGGTAAAGGATCATTAATTAACGAAACTCACTGCTTAGTTACACACTTTTACAGAGTGAAAATCATGTTTACTCTATATGGGTGTAGTAACAGCTGGTCAATACTCACTATAATGAAGTTCTGTAAGTGACTTCAAAGGCATTTATATTAAACCTCCAGAGCACATGAGCATATTTGTGTTCAGTCATTCATTAAAACCCATGAAAATTTTGAAATTTAAGATATTCCTCAGGAGTTGCTTAGGAGTAAGGAGATAAATAACAAACTATTACAGATTTCACAGTTGTGATTTCTTTGTCACAGAGTTTCTAATTTGTGCTGCCACTATGTTCAGTATTGAATTGTTCTTCCCTGTCAAGGTGACAATCCTGAGAGCTTCCATGCAGAAATTCAGACAACCTTCTGCAGGCAGAAGCTTTGGGTTACAGGGCACAGGGGATGGGAAATGGTCCTAGAGAATGGCCTTTCTAGTCAGGAAGAAGAAATAGTCAGACACAGCCCATCAGTTACTTGGAAGCAATATGGAAAGAGGTCAGAGAGCCCAGACATTTGTCTTCTCTCTCGCATTCAGGCAGGGACTCTAAGTATTTTTAGTTCTCTGACTCACTTCTCCAGAGCCAATGTTCTTTCTTCTGTGCAAAAGGAACTCCGGAGCTCTGAATGACCTTAGCCAGCAAGACTTGCTGCCTCTCATCTCCCTTGCCAGCCTCAGTCCAGGAAAGTTGAAAATGAAACAACTCGCAGACCTTCGCTTGAAAAACCGGGCACCCTTTTCCTGCCCATCCCAGCTTGTTGCATGGATTTCTTACATTTCTCTGTATAAATGGTATGGCATCCCCTCAAACAGGAGACTTTATCTTTTGGTCTGTGAGGAAATTTATTTCCTAGTATAAATCTATTTTCTGGGAGTCAATAAAATATATTAGCAAACTCGGAACGGGATTTGCAGTTATTTGGTACGTTTTTGCAGTTCAAGTCACAGGGCAATATCAGTTTATGTTCCCTGTGAATATCACACCATGTGAAATCCTGAAACTGTATTAAAAAATACCAACCACAAAGACAATACAACAAAGAATTGGGAAATGAGGAAAGCTTTTGGTTTTTTACTGTGGAATTTTAAGGAAGATGTGCATATTGAACTCTGCAACATTATTTTCAGAGAGGGAATTACTATACTAGCTCAGAATGTTTTCCTGTGAAATTCAATAATGCAGAGAATAATATGCTTTATAAATCAGAAAATGTGTGAATCCAAAGTCAGTTTATTCTCTGTGTAATATAATTTCTAAATATGAAATTCTCATTCTCTTTTTCCTACCCCATAAAAACTCCAGATGAAGGTTTTGCCTCAATTAGAGAAAGATTTAGGAGTCTGGATTGGCAGAGGGATAAAGAAAAGACAGCTCCCCCAGGAAGGATATGAATTTCAGTTTTATTAATTTTGCCTCAAAGGGTCAAATTTAATTTGTCCCTGTGTTCTCCATCACTTCTTCTACTGAAGCTACAAAGAAGGGTCAGGATTTAATTTCATCAAATTAAGGTTAGAATAGTTATCCCAGATTTCGGGCTGTATTAACCAGCCATTGGAAATTCCACTCTGAACTGTTCAATGTTGGAAGCTGCAGCCAGAGATGTAACCTGGAACACCCCAGTCCCTGTGAAGGCAGACTGGTCCCCTGTAGTCCTTCAGTTCAGTTCAGCAGTTTGCTCCCCTTGCAAACATGTTGGATGGTGGGCCTTCCTCTTTCCAAGTCTCCATGGAGGATGTGACTGTGTGGAGACTTCCAAAGCTTCTGGCTTCTTCTAACACACTTTGGCTTTAATTCAATCAAGTATCAATGAGGCGGGCTGAACTTATTGCACTGTTTAGCATTCAGTTGTGTGTCATTGACCATCTTCAGCAAGATTTAACCACATACTTTAAATACCTTTTCTTTTTTTGTTAAGAAAGGAATTTTTTATATAGAATAGAATAATGGGATCATTATGGTTGGAAAAGGCCTCCAAGATCATCGAATCCAACCTTTGGCCCAACACCACTACCTCAACTGAACCACAGCACTAAGTGCCATGCCCAGTCATTTCTTGAACACCCCCAGGGAGTGTTAAAGTGCTTTGTTGAAATGGAAACTCTGGGTTTAGTCTGATCAATTAAATTAATTAGGTCAATTTCTTATCAGAATGTGCTGGCAATGTCACAAGAACAATGATGTTATAAAGATATCAGTAGCTACCAGGTGACTATCTATGGTATCATATTATTTGTAACATTTTATGTAATTAGGATATAAAGAGAATAGTAACTTGTTTATTATTAAAATATTGTAATTAATATATTCCTGATAGTTCTCATTTTACCATCATGATGATGGCCAGGTTTTAATCTTACTTATGCCACTACAAAACTCAAAAAGTCTTTATCTCTGGTTCTTTTAGCGCTGGAAGTACTAAAATCCAAGTGAAAGACAGAAAGTGGGTTATCAGTTTGCCAGAGGCCACATTTCATTGTAAATTTTGAAGATATTTGTTGGTTCTTTTAGGTGTCAAATGTGATGTTCCACTTAAAACACAAAGTTACTTTCTGTCCATTACTGTTGTAAATGGAAATGAAAAAGTGATTTTCTATTCCTGTTGTGAGCCAGGACAAACCAAACAGGTCAAGACATAATGAGGTAGAAGAAAAGTGTGGAAAAGCTCAAACTGATGAGTTAGTGAGGCAGTGGCTGGGAAAATTCCAGAGCTCTGCTGGGATACGGGCATGACCAGGACTGAGCACGTGCTGTTTCCTAAAGAGAACTTTGCTACAAGCACAAGGCTTTATCAGCAGTGACACAGATCATGGCACACCTCAGCTGTCATAATGAAAAGTTTCTTCTTCGGGAAGGGCAAAAAAGGGAATTTTTAACAAGTTCATGGATAAGGAAAGCAGGAGAAAATACGGGGTGATTTTCAGGTAACTCATTCTTCTCATGGAAGCACACCATAACAACGGTATCAGGATTGGCAGATGCTGTGTCATGAGCAGCACAAAAACCATAGCATGAGAACAAAAAAGGGGCAAATTTCCATAGAGACTTTGAAATGACTTTGCCATAAAAATAATTGACATGAGTTACCAGAGCTGGAAACCAAAGGCAGATTGCAGAACAGCAAATGACAGGCACAACGAAGGCTGAGCCTCGTGGTGAAGCAGATGAAGCCTCAGGGTCTCTTCTAGGTTCATATTCCAGGACAGAAAAACTCACATTGTTTAAATTTTCTCAATTAAAACACAGTTGTGAGTTTTAAAGGGTGTTTAATGTTAAACACATTGAATTGCAGTTAATTTAAAGAGCTGTTATAGCCCAAACTGGGCGCAGCATTTCTGAGGACCACAATATTTTTGACAGCTTAGAGGTTTCCAATGGGCAAGCAAGACACTTCCAGTGGGAGTGAGTGCCCTGTCTCCCCAGGGCTTTGTAGCTGGTCTCAACTGGATCACAGGATCCTGGGACAAGAGGAGAAAAATAGGAAGAACTGGGATGTGAAAGCTCCTGGTAGAGATCAAGACATGAAGATCACTTACCAATTACCACCATAGGCAAAACATGTTCAACATGGGCAAATAATCAATTAAATTATCTATTCCTTAATAATAATTATTTAACTATACATTAATTAATTCTGTTAATGAATTTATATCATGTATTTAATTAATTAATAATCTAATTATAAATTAAAATAGATCTGGGTCGTAATGATGATGCCTTGAGAGAGCAAGCTACAACAAACTTCAGAGTTACACATTAGACAATACAGGATTTGAAAATATAAGAGTTAAAACTTAAGGCATCAATGAGGACAAAATTAAAACAGTGCCTTCCCCACTCCCCTTTATGAAGGCTCAACTTCAGTCCTTCAACTCCAGACTCTTCCCTACCCCAAGCAGTCCAGGGGCCAGTAGGGGTTGTGATCAGTCCACAACAGCTCTGCCATCCATTCCTCCTCACACCTTTCCCATGTTTCAGCATGATTCCTTCCCAGGGGCTGTGGTCCCTCAGGATGAATCTGCTCCTGGTTTATCCTGATTCTGTGGTGCTCTTGGTGGTGCTGCTGGGTTGATGTTGGACTCTCTGATCTTGGAAAGCTTTTCCAACCTAAAATGATTCTATGTGGCTTCCCCGGACTGCAGGAATCCTTTGTCCAGCACACCTGCAGCCCCTCCTCCTTTCCTTCTTTTCACATCTTGGTACCCACAGAGCTGTTTCCCACACTGCACCCTCCTTCCTGCTTTCTCCTCTTCCTGGATGGAATTTTTCTGGGAATGTGTACCTGTTACCCAAAAACTTAGAAACAGTAGGTGTAAGCTGACAGTGTAAGAGCAAGTTGTGGGAGAATATGTCTCATTTTCCATTTAACTTTTAAATATTCAGGTCAGACATATAGCTAATTTATAGTTGATGGCCGTATATAGCTGATATATACAAGAAGACATATGCAATTGCTCATTTATTAGTGAGAACCTTTGGTGGAAGAAGGAATGAATAAATTAAACTCAAGCTTTGATGAGTATGTCATTTGGATTTCCTGCTTGCATATGCACCGTGTTGGTGAAAAATGGGCACATACATTGATGACCTTCCAATTAATGATTTGTTTAATCTGCCATCTTTCATTGCATGGGGGGAAAGCGCCTTCCAGTGCCAGCTGGTTATTTTTCCTTTTTAATTTGACTGAAGGGGCATTCTTCACCTAGACTGCTGCATGTAGTAAGCAGAAAGGCTGGGATTAAAGAAAGACATGGGAGTCTGGAATTGAACAGTTCTCACTGGTATGTGGGTGCTTACATCTCCAAGATTGATTTCAAAAAAGAAAAAAGTTATATAATACTGCATATTTTCTTGGATTAGGGCTTGGTCTTTGTTTATAAAAGCTGTGATTGATGATTGCTAATTCTTTGTGTGAGGACAATCAGCAGAAGTATGGTAAATGTGGTAGAAAACAATTTTAAGTCAGTTGTAGTGAGGCTGGAAAATTATAATAGCAAGCTGTCCAATTTCCAAAATTGTACATTTCTCAGAGACATCATTCTGCTATCAGATGAACAAACAATTAAGACAGACTTTCTATTCCAGGTACTGAGTTTAAACTTTCTATTTCAGAAAATTTCTACAGCAATAAGCAGAAGTCATTCGTCCCCTGCAGGCAGGAGAAGTGACTAAGGGGGGACTCCAGGGTTATCTCTGAGAATTTTGTCTTCCCTTGGTTTAAAATGAAAGAGGGTAGATTTAAACTGAACAGAAGGAAGATACTGGTGAGTGTGTGAGACACTGGAACTGGTTGCCAAGGGAAGATGTGGATACCCCATCCTTGGGAATGTTCAGGGTCAATCTGGATGTGACTTGGAGCAACTTGGTCTACTGGAAAGGAATCCCAGCCCATGGCAGGGTGTTGGACCAGATGGTATTTGAAGATCCTTTTCAACCTAAACCATTCTGCGATTCTTGGAAAACATTTACATCAAGAAATGCCATTAACCAGGAGCTTGGAGTTCATTAAATCCTCGACTTATCAAACCCTGAGGTCCCTTTCAACTTTAATTTTTCTCTAATGCCTATGAAATATAGGATATTGTCATGTAGTACCCACACATCAAAACAGAACAAAACAAAATATCACAAAAACTACCACAAATGCCCCAAAAAAACCCCAACCACACAATCCAAAACAAACCTAGCTAACATCTTGCTAAGGCCGGGTGAGTTCAAGACAAGGGCAATAATTTTTGGCCAACAGAGAGGGGATAAATGCTGAACATTTAATGCTGCTTTCATTGTCATTTCTACATACAGTAAAAGACGTGACAGCTTCAGCTCATTCCAAAATCACTTTTCAGTGGGCAAAATAACCCTTTCAATACTTCAAAGCTTTTCCAAGTTTCTCCAGAGAGCTCCAAGCACACAGTCCCGAAGGGGCTGGTCACTTGCCTTACCACTGTTCACATGGGAAGTGCTCTTAAATACTGAATGTCTGGGATATTCAGCTGTTTGGCTTCTGTCAGAACTGCATGTCTGGGTTAGTCTACACCTCTGGATGTGCCTTTCTCCTCCCGGTGACATCCTCAGCTGCTGCATGCTGCTGTAGCTTGAACGAAATTACCACCCTGCAAGGAAACAGCTGAAGTTCCAGTCCACAACCCCTGCTCTATAACATTTTGGGAGGGCGAAAAAGATAAAGATTAAAGAAGTGCTGAAGAAAATGTCACAGTACTATTAGTAGGAGAACAGGCAATTGACGTTTTTAAATAAGTTGTCCAATTAAGCTGTATCTGTAGTGATTTTGCTTCCAGCTATTTTACCACAAGATCATTGATTAAGGAGGTTGTCATTGCCAGTGTCAGTCCTGTGAGATGCAGGATGGTTGTGCCATGGGAGTGTGGGTGAATCAAACTCTAGATTAATGTTAGAAGATGTCAACAAGCAGCTGGAGTAGATTTTGTACAAAAGAAGCAGAGTCAGCATTGGTTCTTATCTGAAGGTACAGTGCCACCAAGCTCAAGGGAGCAAAGCAGGTCCTGTGACAATAAAACACAGTGACCCAAGAGTCCAGGAGAGCAGACAAGTCAGTATTTATTGTGCATGTCCAGGACACGCACCATGGGAGGTTCATGTTGGACATCAGGAGGCATTTCTCTTTGGAAAGGGCGGTCAGGCCTTGGAAGGGGCTGCCCAGGGGAGGTAGTGGAGTCCCCATCCCTGGAGATGTCCAAAGAATGACTGGACATCACTCAGTGCTCTGGTCTGGTGACAAGGTGGTCTTGAGTCATAGGCCGAACTCAGTGGTCCCAGAGGTGTTTTCCAACCCAAATGATTCTGTGTTTCTGGGATTCTGTGGAGCGCAGAAGCCCAGGATGAGGTTCCTCAGGGAACACTCTCTGGCAGCACTCTCACTACAGCCTGATGAAAGGTTATTTTGCCAAAGCAGACACCTGAGACACCTGTGAATTTATGAATTAAAAATTAGTTAGGTGATAATTTATCTCAAACCCTACTGGGTGTGCTGCAATAGTGTAGCTGGCTGTAGTGGTCAGTGTTGGGTTGACCATTTACTAACACTGTCACGGCACAGTCATTTGCAGCAAATTTGCATAAGTGTGGGAGCAATGTGATGACAGACATGCCTGTGATAAGCACAACTCTTGAAATAGGGAGCACATTGTGCCAATACTCAGAAGGACTGACTGATGAAACCAAAACCACAATAACCTGGATCAGCAGGGGATCTGGAGAGGGGACAGGGTGGGAGAGAAAAGTGTAAAACTTGCCAGATTTCTGAGAAGTGACGCAGAAGGAGCAGCCTCTGTGATGTTTGTTCTATCTCATCAGAAGATCACAAGTCTGAACATTTTCACCTCTATTGCTGCCTTTCCCTGGTCTTAAAATTAAGAGCCAAACATGGTTAGAAAGGAAAAAGGTGTTTTTCCCTGGGTATTTATTGAAGGACCCGTAGGTGCAGCACAGGCAGGGGCAATGCCCGCAGAGCACACGGAATGCACACCCACGGGCAGTCGGGGATCACATTCTGGGCCTTACAAATGAGCACATCCATCAAAGATTCCCCAAGGAGAGGCTCGAGTGAACCCCCTGCCCCGAGGAACCTTCCCCTGTCTGGGCCTATCTCAGTTTACAGAATGTGTCCTAGAGAGGCCCTTGGTGTCTGGGGCTTTCTGACCCCTCACTATGAGGCTTCCAAGGTGTTTAGTCTCTTGGCTTAACAAAACATTAGGTCTAAGAATGTGGGCTAGAAGCACTAAGAATATAGAGAAAGTATATAAAAGGGATATAAAAGAAAAGGCAAAAAATCATGGCATCACTATGACTAAAGGGCAGCAGGGACCATGGCCACCAGTGCAAACTACATGACAGTGGCTCTACAGTGGTAAATCCTCCCTGTAAGTATCTTAGATGTAGTGATAAGGTGCAAGAAGAAGTTAACGAGCTATTTCAGTAAAGTTTAATTCTACAGTTTAAAACAGGCTTAAAATACATCCCTGTCCCAAATGGTGTTGTGCCAGCAATCCATGGGCTGGAACATTCCACTCACCTGCAGCAGTCACACAGCTCCACCATGCCTGAGCTCACCTTGAATAGGGTGAAACCCTGAAGAGAGAATCATGGAATGGTCTGGGTTGGATGGGACCTTAAAGCCCATCCAGTGCCACCCCCTGCCATGGGCAGGGACACCTTCCCCTATCTCAGGGTGCTCCAAGCCCCCTCCAGCCTGGCCTTGGACACTTCCAGGGATCCAGGGGCAGCCACAGCTTCTCTGGGCACCCTGTGCCAGGGCCTCACCACCCTCACAGGGAAGAACTCCTTCCCAAATCCCTTCTACCCCTGCGCTCTGGTATAGGCGCGCGGCATCTGAGGGCTCAGCCCTTGCCTCGTAGAGGGCGATGTCCCTCGATCGTCCCGCCTATAAAGTAGATGGAGGTCCTGCAGGGACTGCCGAGATCTGAGCCTCCTGCCAAGCAGCAGCAGGGGGAAGGCACCTCAGTGTAGGTTGGCAGAGGCACGCCAGAGGAGGAATGGATAAAAGAGGAGGCGGAGATCCAGTGTGACTCTCAGGAGGTTTATTGGGGGCAAGAGTCAGGGAGTGAATCCAAAGATTGAAGGGTGAACAAAGGTTTATAAAGGGGGGAGGCGACAAGGGGAGTATACAAAATTTGACCAATGGGATTCACAACCGGGAGGAGTTCAGGGATGACAATCAAAGTAGGAACCAATCAACAGGGGACAGCAACAGCGCAAACCAATCAGGGACCGAACAGAGGAGACCTTTCTGGAACAGGGTGGCAGTTGGGGAAGGATTGACAACTAGGATTGACAGGGTAGTGGCGGGAGACAAACCATCACAAAGTGGGGGAAAACCAGGAGCAAACCATTAACAGTAATTAAACCAAATAGAGAAATTAACACATAAACACAACCAAAAACTCTGGTAGTTTGAGTCCATTCCCCCTTGTCCTCTTACTCCGTGCCTATTTCCAAAGTCCCTTTCCAGCTCTCTTGGAGCCCCTTTAGGCACAGGAAGGATCCATAGAATGAGATCCCTAGTAGGAGAGTAGGAAAGATGAAAGTAGTAGGAATTAGTTGGATACAATTTGTGAATGACCTACAAAAAGCCTTCCGTGCACCACAGAACACAATCTAGGAAAAAAACTGAATCCCAGCCCACCTCTGACAGAGATTTGGGTGCAAACTCCTCCTCTCTGCTCAAGCTTGCTTGGTGATTCCAATGTGAGGCCTACCTGCACAGTGCAGGCTCTGCTTGGTTCTCCTTGATGCTGTTACATACTCTCTTCCAAAAATGTTCATGTTTTGGAGATATCATTTTTTTTAATCATTGCCTTGACAAAAAGAAAAACAAAGGAATAGAATGTAATTAAAAAACGTGAAAAGAACAACACAAACAAACAAAAAAACTAAA
>VZRO01007894.1:0-26282 GCA_013397915.1 Daphoenositta chrysoptera
ACTGCAACCCAGGACAGCACCATTTAATATGTCCATCCTGACTCCTAGAATATATTCTATAAACCAGGAGTATTGCTGAAGAACATCCTTAAATTCTATCTCCTCAGAGAGCAGATCAATGTGAACATTTTATGCTAGAGGCAAGATTTGTAGGAAAATAATATCTTTTATTAGACTAAAAGATACATACCAAAATAATTGTTTAAGTTGGCATTTCTTACTGCTTGAAAAAAGTGTTAGACTCTTCATGCCAGGCTTCTTTTTCCCCTCCCAATTTTGCCTTTCAGCGAGTGTTCTAAAGCTACCTCTTTTATCAAAGGAAACATTTTACACAGGAAGAAACTTCAAAAAGGATTTTTCTTGCATCCCTTAGTCCCCCAAAGATGTGCACAGAGAGAGAAACTACCACCAGCCTACCCTGGCTCCTGTAGTCCTTTAGAAATGATTAATTGCTGGACTTTGCTATTGAACAGTTACAGAATGTTGCTGTAGATCTTCAGGAAACATCTAGACTGTAACATCTTTGCAATAGGTTTCCCCAGTACCTCAACTGGAAAAGCAAAAGCTACAATTCCATCTGGCTTCATTGAAACATGGTGGGAGTCAATTGAGTGTCAAATTTACCTGGATTTTTTAAATGAGAATTATTTTTTCCTTCAATTTAAATGTCAACATTTATTTTGAATTGAGATCTTTCTCTCACTTTCTGTCTTTGACAAGAATCTAATTTAGGCAGTAAAAAGATGGGAATTTTTCCTAGATATGGGAGCTACTTTATCATCAAGCCCAACATTTCTAAAGGCATGCATAAAGAATGTTGCAGTGCGTTATGGCCGCTTCCACGGCCAGCATACCCCAATAATTGGCCACTGCCATCTCTCCCCTTTTTCCCTGTGTTTGGCTTCTCCCTCAAGAGAGATCTCTCTCCTCCCACGGTATTCCTGATTGGTTTATACCCTTGCCCTTGGAATTCAAACCCTGCATCCCTGCCCCATTGGGTGTTTTGTATTCTCCCCTCCCACTCCGGAAGGGATAAAATACCTGGGTAACAGCCCTTCGGGGCTTCTCTGCGCGACCTTGGCGCCCCAATAAACCCTGTACCACAAGAAGGCCCCTCCGCCTCCTTCCTGCCTTCCAGCGCGCCCGCACCACCGGTGGGTCTGGTGAACCCGAACTGGGACTTCACCGACCCTCCCGCGCCCGTGAGCAGCCTCCGCCATCCTGTCTCATCCGGGCAGGTGCTGGCACTGGCGAATACACAGCTAGCTGGACAGCCAGTGTCCTGGCAAAAGAACAAATTGTAGGTGTTTCCTTCTGCCACAGAAGCACAAAACATGGTATTGCTTCCCTATTTTTGAAAGCTTTAATCATCTGGAGAATGTAATCAAGACTAGAGATTCTTTAAAAAAAAATTATTTTCCAGCTTCTGAGATGATCACATCTCAGTGAGCACCAATGACAATCTGTTCACAAATAAAAAAATCTTAAAAATTGGTAGTGATTACAGGGACTTACTTCTTCCTATAAACCACAGAGATTTATAGCTTCAATCTGTTTGAAAGGGTATTTCTTTTCAACAGAAGCTTCAATACAGAAAACCTTATACAAACTACTAATGAATTCCTGAAGTGCACTGAAGGGAGACTACCTTTTGTCCTTTGATACATCAGCTAAAAATGAAAGTTGCTCTAAGTCATATGGCTGTCAGGTATACTTCAGTAAGTATCATACTTTTTTTCTATTGCATCGATTACTTTTACTTCTTTGCTTACACCAGGAAGAAATTAAATAAGTGAGGTGAAGGGTCAATATATTTTTTTAAGAAAAGCGTGTTTATATTCCAGAATCTCCTGGAGCACTTACCAATTCCAACCTTTGATGGGTCTCACTTATGCCACAATGAAGCATTATGAAAGATGGGTCCCTGAGCTTCAGAGCCCTACAGTCAGGCTAATTGCTGCTCCACAAATCAAGCAGTTGCTGCTGGTATTTGTCATGGTAATTCCTCTCTGCAGCCTGGCCACAGCAGTTTGCTCATCACTTGGAGATGCATTTTATTTATATTTAAAATGGGAGCAAACTGCTTAATTTATCAACTAAAGATGTCTTTAGAGTAAAAGGAGGAAAGCACCATACAGTTCACTTCTTCATGGAAAGACCAATCTAACCACACCTGGTTTTGAAGCTCCCAAGCAAATGGCTGAGGCTTCTCCCTCAAGATGGGAGCTTAGCAATGGATCTAAAGACAGTGAAGAAAATACTTTGGATAATAACAAAACAGTGTGTAAACTCTGGCTAAAGAGGTAGCACAGTTCTATCTGCCTTTTTAAAATTTGCTTTCATTCTCTTTTTATGAAAGCACTGCCGTAATTATTTAATGTTAGTGTCTGTCAAACTGGATCATCTGGAAGGCCGAACTTTTCACAGCCAATATTTTATGTGCTTGCCAGTTGTTTCATGCTGACAGCAAGAGCATTTCCACAACCAAACTGCTATCATTGATTCTTCTCTTCCTCTATGATTTACTGCGATGATGGCAATGCCTGCAGCTGCCAATAGGCCTACTGCAGACTGAAAACCCTTTTAACAGAGGCAGTAAGCCAACTCCTAAATACAGTACCAGAAAATCCCTGGAAAGTGTGACTTCCCTTGTTCGAATGCTGCTTTATCCCTATCTGTATGGAAAATATCTCCACAGTCTCACTGTTTTCTCTGCAAAGTCTTCTTTAAGGAAGTACAGTTTGTGTAGAGTCATAGGATCGCCCCCTTCCCCAAAACATACCCTACACTCACACCTCCTCCTGGTGCTGCCCCTCCCTCCCTCTTGGCAGCCAGCTCACAAGCACACTGTAAGCCAACAAAAGGGTGGGGAAAGCTCTCACCCCAGCTGCTGTCCTATCTTCTCCAGTAGCCAAATCATCCAGGGGGCAGCTTCTATTGTATTTTTTCTTTTATCTCACTGTGGCCTTATATGCTGTAGATGCATGGGTGGGCAGTGCATTTCTCAGTCCTGGCAGGCTGGTGTGGACATTGCTGGAGGGAATTGGGTCTGGCAGTCTGAGAGTGAGGCTGAAGGAGGGGTAGGAAGGAGAGGCTAACCAGAGTGAGATGCAGCTCCTGCTGAGTAGAGAGAGGGAAGAGGGAGGGCCTGCAACATTTTGTAGGCAGGCATGTTCAGCCTTCTCAGTCTTCTCAAAGGCAGCAATCACAAGGCAGGACCGGGCATGGATACCTCTGTGAGGGACTCCCCTTACCTAGAGCTGCTTTTCCTACAGCCCTGGATCTGGGCACTGCTAAGACACAGATGCCATGCTGTGAGTACAGCTGTTTTCTGAAAGCACTGTTATTGTTAAGGAGGAACAAAAGCACTGGTGCAAAAATCTGCACTCCAAAGACATACTCACCAGCAGTTAGGAACACTGACATAAATGTTCAGCAATGTTAACCCATCAGTTTTCCTACCTAGAGCTGTCCCTGCCTGTACACTGTCTTGGAAATTCTCAACTACAGTGAACACATGGAGAAAGAGTTTGGAAAAGCTGAGTAAGCATCTAAAAGAAGTCTTTAAGGCTTAGAAATTTTTGGTGATTCTTAGCTCTATGTAGCTCTAAAATAAAGATGAAATATCAAGCAGAAACATAAAATCTGTATGATCTGTGGATTTTTTTCCTAAATGTGATTTGTAATATTTTAATATTGTCAGTATTACATGAAATGGGAATAAATAGGCTTGCTTGGTATATGACCTAATTTAATTAGTTAACTAAGACAAAACTGGAGTTTAGGAGGAAGGAACAGAGATAGGCAGATAGGCTAATCTATGTTGTCCTGGTGGCTCTCATGTTGCTTCCTGGATATTTTTGTGGTTCAGTAAAGAGATTTGCAATTTAGAATGAAGGTTATAAAAATTACTTGGACACTTTTCCAATGCAGTTGGAGATGTGTGAGTAAGAACAGGCGAACAGTGATTAAATCCAGAGAGCTCAAGGACCTGGAGCTGTGAGATGGATGCTGTTTTTGGGTCACCTCATTGAGACATTTTCTGTAGTTGTTAACTTTCTCTCAGAATGGCTTGGTAGCAGCTAAGAGCCTGGGCATGTTTAGGGATTGTTTGAAATAATTTTTGTGCTGCCAGAAATTACTGATTCCTCTTGCCTTCAATTCTGCCTACATGACATAGTAGGAAAAATAGTTGAGCCAAAAATAGAACATTTCTATGGGCAAAATTCAGCCTCCATGGCAACAGTTAGACCACACTCGGATCAATTTGCCATTCAATGAAATCTTTTATTTATTTCATTGGAGTTTGCTTTAACTGCAATCAGCTTGCATGGATTTAAGTTTTACTGCCTTTCTGCAAGGTGTGGAAACTATACATACCTCATTTTAATACTGACACTAAATTGAGCTGCCCTAAGCTAAGAGAAGCTCTGAGCAGTAACAGAGAGAAGGCCTTAGTACCAACGGATTTAAAAATGGTTAGAAATCCTCACAGAATTATATATATATATACTACATAGACACTACATGACTGCGTTCATGTTTTTGTTTTGATTACAATTATTATCAAATAAATATTTGATTCAACCAATTCCATCTTCCTTTTGCAGAAACAGAAAAGTCCCATGCCTATATTCTTTTTCTTAGTGTCAGAAAAGAAGTATGCTGGAAAATGAAAAGGCCTATGCTGTATCACATTCCTTAAGAAAAAAAAAATGGTGCAATTACTTAATATCAAAATGAAAACTTACCCCACACTGCCATGAAAACAGCAAAAAAGACAGTAGCTCCATTGTCAAAAAGGTGGGTAACCTGAGAGAGATATTAATAATGTGATCAATTTTTGATAATAAGCCTTTATTTTCTATTTTCACCTATTAAAATTAACGTGATCATGAGTTTAGCTGGCCTGACAATCCTGAGGATTCTTCCCTTGACACGTGAAATCCACCTGTAATTCGACAGGACTATTTGCCAGCCTGGCCTGGGACTGACCCCTGCCAACACCAGGTGTGAGCATCATTTCAGACCTAAAGCATTGATTTTATGGAGCCACATACAGAGGATGGATGAGAAGATAAAGGCTGATGTCAAGGACACCTTAACACATAGCTCTAAGACACGACCTCTGAGACTGCTGAATCTCTAAGTGCAAATTGCATTCAAATGTCTTACAACCCAGACTAAGTATTGGTGAAAGACAATCTTAATGTTGCCTGAACTTGATCTCTCCTTTCAAGATTTTATCTACCCAAGCTCACAAAAGACAAATGCAAAAGGCAAAATTCATGCTTTTACCAGGAAGCGTATCCATTTGCCTAGCCTAAAACATACCTTGGCATAAATGCAGCTGTCTGACAACCTCATGAAGGGGCAGTATTTATCACATATAGGACACATTATGATATCTGTAGCTTGGCAGACTTCTTTACTGGAAAAATAGAAAAGACAAAAATTAATAGCTTGATTACTACAACAGTCTGCACAACAATCTGTCTTAAAATGGATTGACAGGCTTTGCTAATATTCAGTTACTTACTGAACAAAACTGGTCTGTAACCAAAGCCAAGATGTTCATAACTGCATGTGTATGATTAATATTTGTTGACTGTCTAAGACCACAGAGCTTACAATCATAACTGCAGAGTGCAGCTCTGCAGGGACAACCTAGCAGAATCTCTTTACCATTTCCAGCTACTCCTTGAGTCAGAGTGACCTTTGGTACGAGAAGGTTGAGCATAACTGCAGACAAAGTCCAGTTTGACTTATTCTTTTGACTTAAGCGCACAAAAACTTAAGAGATGCAGCTCTCAGCAGAAGGCCCAGGGTTTCTTCATCTGAGAAATACCTCTCTGTGGTGGATCTTTGGGAAAGGCCTTACAGAGAGTGAAAATTCCCCACTCTTGTACTGGCCTGTTAAAGAGTAATGAAGGGCTCTACTTTTTCCCTACTTCGTTCTGAGTTGCCAGTACCATTAGCAACTGGAATTGGGCAAGAAGCATTTCCTTTCATCCAATTCAAGAGCATAAAACATGAGAAGTTTGATACTGGGTACGTTATGAGAACTATGCAGTCTTTTCTTGACTGTTCATTCAACAGCTCAAAATGAAATAATTAACAGCTTGTGGGAAGATCTCTTAAATTATTCATAATAACCCACAGCTGCAATTTCTTTATGAAATTTCTTTATAAAAGTTCCCACGTTACCTGACTTGGCAGTGGTTCAAAGTGGTGACTCCATACAAAAAGACAAACAATCCAATGAAGGCAGCTGGGAAGAGCATTCCTGTGTACCAGCCTAACCAGGCAAAGTACAGCCCAATTTTCTCACCAAAGTACCGTCTGTTTTAAAACACAACACAGCAAAGTTACCTGCTAATTAGAATAATCACCTTAATCTTACTCATTAGTAGAAAAAAAATATTTCTATCATATCTGAAGAGTAGATTATAGAAAAGAAAAAGCCTTCAACTAAGCTTCTAAATCCACAGTGAGGGACCTGCCTCAGGAATGAACTTAAAACATTAATTTAAAAATTCAATAACCACAGTTTACAGTTAGAAAAGAGGAGACCTCATAAAGGAAACACCGAGTTACTTTAAAAAAGCTAGTTCTTTTTATTCTGGAAATTGATGGTCTGCTTTGCCTCTTGGCTGTGTGACTGTACTGCCCAAATAATTGCATTGAAATCAGTTTTATCCCTAAAACTTCTATAACAGCAAAAATTATTTGAGCTCAAATTATTTCTAAGAAATCAATTAACCAGAGTTCATTCTGCAATACAGTTTATTTTCGTTTGATTATTTATTTTCTTAGGTCTGTATCTGGAAAACTAATTTCATGATTCTACTGCGGTGGAAAGTGAAGGGAAAGTAAGGTCCATCATCTTAAAATGATTTGAGGAAAGTAGTTTGAATTGATCCTAATTTATTATATGTATTGCTCAAAAACTAGCAGCAAAGTGGCCAGAAAGTTCCATTTTGCTATATATTCATTAGCACTTTTCCTCCTCCCAAACACAATCAAACCTTTATTTATGTGTTAAAGAATACATCAAGCACACAAAAACCAGCTGAGGAGGAGAGGAGCACCAGCAGCAGAGGAGCAGGCTCATGTATTGTCCTATGTCTGATGTCTTGTACACAGTAGGTTGAGAGTTTAGGGGATTATTTGCAAGGTTGGTTTAAAAGAATGAGACAAGATTATATACTTGTGTTTCAGAGACTTTGCAGACAACTTAAACTTGCATATCCACTCAGTTTGAAAATAGCTGCTGCTGGAAACCCACTTTCACCCTAATGATGTAACTTCTGATCTATCCAGAGAATAAGTGCAGTGAGCCAGCACTGCTGGGTCCTCTGTGCTCTCAGAGAACGTTGTTGGCCGAACTTTCTCAGTGAGAATGGAAAGACCTAGGACTGTCTTTAGCGCTGGATGCACTGGAGGACACTTGGTCTGGACTGCACAAAATTAGCAGTTTTCAGGTTGTTATTAAAAACTTCCAGTTTGACAAATTCTGGCCTGAGATCATGCTCTGCTGGAAGATACTGACCTGCAGTGACTATTTTCATTTGAGTTTACCAGCTCTGTATAAGAACCCAAATATTGTCATTTTGTTTTTATTCTTCTTTCATTTAACAGAGACTCAAATTCACAGGCTAAAGAGATAGTAAGCTAACAATAACATGTTCAGTTCTCACAAGGGCAGCAGGTCTGATTGTAAAAAAACCATACTGCAAACTGCTTTTTAGTGAAACCTTTGGCCTGATTATTTTCCTGACACCCTAGTATGTCAATCTGTGCCTGCACCTCCAAAAAGGCAAACTCACACTTTGAGCTTACTTCCCCTAAATATTTATGACCTATTTTTCTCCATGTACATAGTTCAAAGTAGTTAAATCAACCTAACCATCATCAGGTTTTATTTTTTCACTTCATTCCCTACGCTCAAGGATGAATGCTTCCTCTTTCCAACCCTCTTGCTGAGAAGCATTAATGGCAAGAATTATCTCCTTTCCTGTTGAGCCCTTCAATCTAACAGTGCAAATCACAGTATACTTTTTGATCTAGAGATCAAACACCTTCATCCTAGATGAAGACCCAAGCGAGGTTCAGTGTGTGCATAAAGAAGACTGTCCATGATGGGGAGCAACCCATCTCTGAAAAGTAAGGAAAAGACATCTGAGCCGGGTTTTAAAAATAAATGAAGGATGTTGACATTACTTTGATATGTATTGGTTTAAATACGGAGAAACAGCCTTGGTATAACACTATTGCCCTTTGCAACACAGCTGGTATTCCACAGGCAGATGCTGTACTGCTGGAATTTGCATCTGGATCAAGTTGATATATCATGTCTTCTGGCCCCACAGTAAGCATATTTCTCCTTTTAGTCTCTGCTCAGATACCACTCAGTAAAGTGCTGTGGAAACAGACTAAGCCAGTAAGAAGGTCTTTGGAGGCCTTCCTAGGTGCCATATTCAGAGCAGTCCTACTTTTATTCCAATATGTAATTCAGCTGGACCATCAGGACCCTCAGGACATGAAAAGGGTTTAGAGATACCTTTATCACTCCAATTGGCCCCAAATATTTGTTTGAAGAACAAGCTCTTCGTTTCTCCTCTTCTTCTGTCACTATGTAAAGAACAGAAATTTCGTACAGCTTGCCTCACTGATGGCAGTTCTCTCTGAGCCAGAGCTCAGCAATGTACACAAGAAATTCCAGAGGTTTTTTCTAGAATGCATCACTGTGCATTACTTATACCTAAATTTCACCTGTTATCATTCTGCTCATTTCAATGTCTCTGAAATTTTCCAGCATTGATGATGTTCTTGTGTTCTTGGTAACTTTGCTAATTTATTACTATCCAATTTTTCAGATTAATATGGACAGAAAAAAATTGTTTGAGTCTTTAATGGTTCTCCCACAGAATATTTTCTCCACAACCAAGCTAAAAAGCAGAGACATAAAAAACCCCCAAGCACCTAATAGAATAATCCATCTCTCCTATCCTTATTCATTCTGTACCATCAAAATAATAATAAAAACATAATTTCAGCTTCTCAGTTGTAAGCTAGCCTGTATAATAGCCCTTCAATGCCAGTTAGCTTAATGGTGAACTGTATATCCCCTCAGCTTAATGGTGAACTGTATATCCCCCTCAACCCATTCCAGTGGTAGAGCTGTGTCTTAACTGGGTCAAGATTTCAATATCAGTATTTATCAATAAGGCTCGTTTTTGAAAATTAGTAAGCGAAAAAGTCTAATTTCAGACCCATGAAATGTGATATTGGATCATCCTGTGTTTAATGACCTTCATTATAGAATATTTTGCTTTCAGCATGCCTAGAAGGAAGTCATGGATCTAGAATACAGACAGATCAGGGCTCAAGCCAAGAAACTATATATTTTCATAAACCCTTTTGCAAGTAAGAATGAAATCCCATACAGAACTTTCTACATCACAGAAACTAGAGCTTTCCAGCAGGTATTTTGAACATATGAAGCTCTCACATCAGAAGCAATGGGGTAGGTAGGAAAGCTGGACAGGAGATTGAAAGGGAGTAGTCAGCTTGCAGTCAAGACATTTAATGTAGCAAAATGTAAGTTTCTCAGGCATCAATTTTTGCTTCCGTGCTTTTAGATAGCTTTACAATCACTTAGAAACCATAGTTTTCTCCCTCTGTTTTTGTCCTGTGAATTACATGCACAGGCAGCAGCAGGAGCAATTTGTGCACAATCAAGAAGGAAACAGCTATGCACAGAAGTGTGAAGGAGGTGATCCAAAGTCCCCAGAAATCACTGTAACTGTTTCCACAGATTTACATGGTCCCAGAGCACATAAATATAATAAGTCCTGTTTCTTTCCAACTAAAATCAATTCTAAGGGTCATAAATTATTCTTGTAAAGTATCTATGGACCCTAAATTCCAAGAGATGTGTAATTTAAGTCATGGTACCACATCTGTTGATTAATAGGATTGGCTTTGTAAATTATGCCAAGTCTGTGCCATCATACTGCCACATGTTTCAAAGCAGAGTGGAAGCAGAATCGTGCAATTTCCCTCAAATGACTTTTTCTCATTTATTTTTAGTTACTAGTATCTCCATAACAGCTGATGAGATTAAATGAAATCTGGGAGTCAACGAAGTGGCAGCACAGGAGATGGAAACTTCATTTTAACAGCTAAGGAAAAAATAAAACAGCACAGAAGTATGAACATTTTCACTTACCGTTGTGGCAACTTGACTTTAAGGTAGAAACATCATATCTATTAATGACATAATTGTACACTCTACATCTAATTTACTTCTTAGCCTTTCTAAAGCATAATGTCAACTAGAAGCATAGGTTCTGGCCAGATGTCTGTGGAAGAATCAACATCCAGTCACTCCTTTTGCACAGATGACAATGCAACACCCTTCAAGCACAACCCCACGTAACTCTTGTTATGGGGAAAAAAAAATATTTTCCTGCTGTAGAACTGACACTGAAAAAAGCTGCTTTTTAAAGTGTGCCTGCTGAGATGCTTCCAAGCGAAATGAACAGCAGGTCTTGCTGGTGTTATCAGTTCTTCAAGGAAAAGTCTCCACCTCAATAGACATGTGAACTGCTGAGAGTGGCAGTAGACATGGAAGATTCATTCACAGCTGCCGGATTACTCGTATTTCTTTAGCTCCTCCTAAATCTTCGAATCCTCTGAAAATTCGGCAAGAGCTGAGGAAATTTGAGTAATCCAGCATCTGTGAAGTGAGAAGAAAAAGGCATCCCCTTCTCTTATTGTGCCACCCCTCCTTCAGTGAATTCCTCACAGCTGTGGATGTGTTCCAGGCAGCAAATGGCAGTCTGGGCTGGGGCTGCAGCTTTGGACCTGCTGAGTTTGGTGGCTTGTGACTCAGGCTGTTGTCAGTGCTCAGGGAATCTCACAACTGCCCTTGCCCCTCTCCTCTTTGGGTAAACACCTACTCTCAACAACAACAGGACACTCATGACCTCAGATAGGAAGTCTATAGCAATTGTTTTTTTTTTTTTTTAATAGATTTTGAAAAATCTGTCTAATGAAAAAATAAAGCTTCTTAAAAAATCTTAAATTTTTAACCCAGGCTACTCAAGAAGGCTGCTATCAAGGCCCAGAATAATCATATCTCTAACAGTGCCTATTCTGTTACCATTTATTCTCATACTTAAAAAAACCCTTTCAGATGCCTGATCATCAAATTAAACCAAACGCCAGATATTGCCTCACAGTGCCTTCACAAACAAGAAGTGATGAACAGTAGCCTTGAACACTATGGACAAATGATTAGAAAACTCTATAGAGAAAAGTTATTTACACTGTGATATTAATATCTTATTGTGTACTGGGAAACTGAAAGCAAAATCCCCTTCAGTGTAACTGTTGGCTCCTCCATAAATCAGCAATTTCTATAGTGTAGTTTGACAAAAATTCCTTATTTCTATCCAATATACTAAAAAAGAAATAAAAAGCTTTTGGGATTAAATGATGAGATTTAATAAATTATTTTGTAAAGCATTAAAAATATTACACGACTCAGTAAAAGTTTTATTGTATTTCTTGGTGAAGATTTTATCCATGGAAATGAAACTCTCTGTTTTGTGAAATGGATATGTTTTATATGGCCTTAATCAGTAACACTGTCTGTCTCCAGGGCCACCCTCTACAAATCTTTCATCTGGAAACAATTTTGAGAATAAATAAGAGCAAAGTTTTCTATTAGTTGCAGGACTTATGAAAGAGGAAATTATTATGCTGGACCAATCGCACGTTGTGGATGACCCTTCCTGATGGCCAATGTATCTTCAGTGCCCCGATACATCTGAAGACTTTATTAACAGGCTCTTGTACCTACATATTCCTCTCTTCAAGTAGAAAAAGCCCATTACTGTCCAATAATAGTTCTCCCAACACAATAAGTAAAGGCTCTGGCTCTCACTGTACATGTAAGAAATATATAATCCTCTATTAGTGCGTGCAAAGCTATTTGAAAGCATTATTTAAAAGGACTGTAAGAACTTGGAATCACATCTCAGCTTTCTCAGTGTTTTTTTCTTTGCAGACTTCTTCCAAGATGAATAAAACTCCAGACAGTGGTGATGTAGGTGGTGTGAGTTAAAGGGCAGTGGTAGAGAGGAGACTTCCACCACTAGTGTTGCTGAACACAGTAGCACACTCAGCAACTGGAAGTTCTGCTCTGTGCCATTTGTAAGCATCATGAAACTTCATCCAGAGCTCATTCTGTAGGGTTTTTTTGGAAGAAGATCTAGTTGATGAGAGCCTGTCGTTCACCAAAGCCATTCTCCAAGGAGGAAGAACTCCTCCTGTGGACAGATGTCTAATCAAGTATATCCAGCCACCACAGTTTTCTCTCTTCCTTTATTTCTCTCTTAAATATTCTGCAAACATTTCATTACAAGTTATGGTGTCAGGAAACTCTAGAAGGAAACTTCTTTTGCTTTCAGGTCCTTCTACCAACTCCTCTATAAATATTTCCTTGGATGTAGTAGCACCGTGAAATAAATGGTTTCCCATGACTTCAGGATCAGTTTTTAAAAACCACATGAATTAACTGAGCTTTTCATGGTTTTTTCAGAAGTGAAACAACCCGTGCTCAAAGAATCTATAATGTGATGTAATAAAAGCAGGTGAGTCTTACCTTACAAGATCCAGTGGCTGGTATTTATACCACACTCCCCAGGAAGCCCAGCACTCATAGAGCAGGTGTCTGTGGTTTTCTGCCCCATGGGTTTTTATTGAATTCTTACTTCTGTAACTTCCCTAAAATACAAATCTGGACATTAATGAATAACAGAAGCAAAAAAGAATATTTAATAAATCTCTCTTACTAGCAGTATGGATAACACAATTTATGCAAACTTCATACATGCACTCCAAAAGCTAAATATGACATTCAAAAAAAATCAACTGATGTCACTAAAATTTGACGTTATTCTTCCTAAGATATTTATAATAAATTATATTCAAGTCATAGGCTATAAATGCAAAGAAAATCTTTGGAGAATCTCAAAAAAAAACCCCAGACCATGAAGGTTTTTCCTCTCTGAAAACATACTGATATATCAACTCACATAGTTTTTACAGAATAGATCCAGAACAACTCTCTTTACTCATCTCTTTGTAAGAAAATACCCCTAATTTTTTCCCCAAGGAGAAAAGCATTGCTAAATGGAAGCATGTCAGAGGCAAACATTAATAAGATTGAGGATAAATGATTGCACAATTAAGAATTCATTTTGTGGGAAATGTCTGTTCAAAAAGAAAAAAAACCTGAGAAAAGTACCTCATGAAGAGGAAATGCAGCTTCATAGGAGCCATTACTGAGCAGTCGATTCAGACCTAAGAATCAAAAGTAATCAATTATTTACCAATAGGAGCAGATAAATTGCTAAGTAAAAAGCAAAACACATTTTCGTAATAATCTGGCTAAATGAAGATTGAAGGCCATTGACAGTACAAGATACATGTAGGAAAAACGAATATTTTATAGATTTTGATAACTAAGATATAATACAAAGAAAGACATGTTCAAATATTAATCAGAATCTATCATTTATTATGCTGGAGGTTTAAAGATTCATTTGCCAAATCCATCTTTAGTGTAACTTCAGTGAAATTGGAGACCTCACACTAGGTTTAAAGTTTGACCTTATAAAATATTGTCTAACAAGCTATTTAGATGAAAAGCTCCATATCTTGGTAGCTAAAAACTTCAGGGAAGGTCTTGACATTTTTGAATTGCACACCACTGAAACTCTTAATATCCATATGATAACAACTTTTAAAAATATGTTCAGTTTATGTCTTATGAAAGTTGCTGATCAGACAGAAAGGAAGAAGACAAGCTGCAGCAGTACAAGACCAGAAAATAAACAGGAACCTGAACCAAAATCATTCCTATGTGGCACAAAAAATTAATCATACACCCCACTCACTCAGGCTTTGTCCCTCTTTAATGAGAGCCTTGAGAAATAGTGTTTGCTGAGATGTTGGTGCTTTTCACTTGGAAAATCACCAAAATAGGATTGAACTGTTTTCAGACAATGCAAAACAAAATATCCACACTAAGAACCTGAAGGTGTTTGAACCCAATCAACCAAGAGGCATAGAGTCTTGATTCCTTTCCTAATTCACAGACATACAGCAGCAAGAACACATCAAGAAGTATTAATTCAACTTGAATAGCGTTTTCAGTGGTAGCATCAGTATCTGCCGGGAAGAATATGCTTTCTCCCAGTGTCTCTGGCAGAAAAGTAAAACTTGTACAGCTGAGCTGGGCTTTGCTCTGCCCAGTGATCAATGCAAGGTTGTGTTCATTGTAGGTACAGTGCAAGCTGACATGTGAGGGATTGTGATCTTGCTGTAGGCAGGGACTGGAAGCATTTGTGCTAGATGCAACATCTGCTCTGCTTAGAGGTATTGCTGCCCTCATCCCAGCAGCTGAAAAAGAAAGAAAAAATGGAAGTTTTGGGATATTTCTCTTCCTCTTCAGGAAAGGTGAGGTTTAAACAGCAGGGAAATTAAATATACTGCAGAGTTTTATGGAGATTGTCTCTATGTTTGTCTCTGTGCGGTACTCAACAGTATGTGCTCTGTACCACTTGGAAGGTTTCATATTCTATCCCTCCTCTGTCGCTGCCTGCTCTCCTGGATCTGTGTATGTGCCACTCCAAATGCCCACTCCACTCACTAACTGAAAGTGAAGACACAGTTATGCATAGCAGTCTTGGCACTGAGGACATCAATGGTGAACTCCCTTTTGACTTACAGCAACAACAGAGACACAGTCTTCCATCTCCCTTAGGGATGGATAGGTATCCAGGGAGAAACCATGTAGGCTGAGATGTAGAGCAGCACAAATCTTGCCATCCTTCCAAGCACATTTTTATGAAAGAGTGAAAGTTTTCCTGTGTGAGCTTCTCTGCTTCTCCACTGCTTGTAATCTGTTCATATTTCTTGCTTAAATCAGCCTCTTCCCTTCCAGAAGTGATAAATCCCATGTGGTGACATGTGCCTGTGAAAGCTGACTGATATTACATGGAAATGATCATATCTTCCAGGCAAAGCCCCTGCAACAGCAGCGGGTGAGATGTAAACAGTCTAAACTGAGGTGATTAAAAAGGAAGGAAGAAAGTCTGTTATGAGCCCAGGCAGAGTTCTCTTTTCTTTTTTTTCATCATATATTTTAAAGCTCATTGCTCAGTACTTACCAATTTTGTTTTTCCCTTCTTCATATTTCACTCTTTGTAAGATATGGTGTACAATTCTACTTCTTGTAGCATTATTGAAGAAAGTATCTTTGTTGTGTATTATAAAGCTACATGAAAATAAAAACCAAGGCGATCTCAGAAACATATAATAACATGTTTAAGGCAAATATTTAGTTCCATTACTTTATGTGACACTCTAAAAAGCTACAGAACGTAAGCAAGTGCAAGAAGGATTAAAGACACTTGATTAAGAGATGATTAGCCGGGTGAGATGTTGTCAATATCAGTATTCATTCTCTAACAAAGAACTACATGGAGAAGTGTGGAGAAAGATAAAAGATATTTAAGTATTCATTATGGTAAGAATCATAATTTTAGGTAATTCACTGAAAACCATAAAATTCTTGCACAAAAAATTTGCAAAAGCATGTCTTTGTAAGCGCAGCAGTAGAAATTCACATTTGATTTCTATTCCAGGCTTTTGTTATGATTTACCATTAAGAGTCAGTTAAACATCAAGGAAACATCTACTTGGTAAACCACTTTTACCAAAAACTATTACTGAATACTGTGTTAGAAATGGAAAGTATCATATACTCCTGTATTTGGTCCTGCAAGTTAAAATACAGTAGAAAATTAGCTTTCAGAAGCCATTTATCCAGTTAAGTATGAATGTAGGTTCAATGTTCAATAGGTTAGACAGAATTGCGGTGAGTCTGAATAAATTTTTAAAAAACTCAACAAACACTGGTGATACAAGGCAATATTGTTCTCCTCATCTGTGTTTTTGAAGAGCTGCAGAATTGAATAAATTGATAAATAAAATATTAAAGTCATAGAAGTGTCATAAAGAGATGAGTCTGTAGGACAGCACACTAGACAAATACAACCTTAAATGAGATAATCTTAATATGCGCTTGGCATGGATTCATGTCACCTTCTCTTTTGCATGATGTGAGATTCACTGCTCAGTTTTCCCCTCAGGTAATTTTACTCAAATGAAAATTTGCTTTTTCAGAATGAATCTTTACCCATGGGAAATAATACATGGCTTTGTACCTCCACAGTAATTTTGAAAAACAAGGAGTCCAACTTCTGGACTTCGAGAACTTCATATGCTCCCTCTTTATTATCAAAATTCTCAGCTGAATTTTCAATACAATACGATGCGTACATAAGTTCCTTATATTCTGCTTCAAAGGCAGACAGTAAAAAAAAAATCCTAAAGTAAAGGTACGTAAGACAAGTTTCTCCAAGAGCACCAGAAGTCATGAAACCTGGTTTCCTAGAGCTTACTATCACATGTCTCCTTTGCCACTCCACCCCAGATAATCACAGGCCATTTCTGTGTCTACGATCTACTCACTACTGTATTCAGTACTTCTGGCTTCTTCCCATATCCCTACTATTCCCAAAGTCCTATGCATGCCCTAGAGTACCCACCTAAAGTAATTTGATTGATGCATATTTGCTGACCATCATGTGCACGCTGATTTACAAGTGGGCTGGTACCAAACATCAAATACAATTGGTGTCCACTGGCCACTGCCTTTTCTGTGTAGGAACAGTTTGGGGCCACTATTCCATTTCAAGCTGCTGTTACTCAAAAAGTATGTCAGGCAGAGCTTATCTTTCAGATGCATAAAGATATGTAGGTATATAAATGTATATTTACAGCTACACCCGTATCAAATTTAGTTGAAAGTAATCAGTATGTAAAATAATAACTATTAAAAGCATTTTGAGAAAAAAGAAATACTGTCATCATGTAAGTCTTAGTGCTGATAGAAATTATATAAAAAAACCCAATCTAAACTCTGAAGCATGTAGAACAGTGTTGTTTTCAGTTGGAGCTGGAACTCAGTAGTTAGGCTGTTTTAGTAGCAGCAGAAACAAATTCAAAGGGAGGAGTAAAGCAGAAATGAACAATTAGAGATTTTTGTTCTTTATTTCATTTTCTTTTACTGACTGACTTTCCAAGATCTCACCTCCCAAACAGCACTAAATGTTAAAGAACTGTGAAAATAACTTCACAGATATCAAAACAGCACAGTAATTTTCATTCTGACTTAGCTCTGAGTTCTTGTAGGATGCAACTGAGAATTGAATCACCTTATCTGGGAAACTTGCAACATGGAAGCAGATAACACCTTAATCTATTTTCCTTGTAATACAAGGTTATTTTGCCCATCTGTTATCACAACTGTCTCATACTGCAACTAGATATAGCCATTTCAACATCTTTTCTGGAGAACTTGTTTAATAGTTTTATTTGTATTTAGGCATTTCTATTCTCATCAGTCCTGAATGCAAAAAGGCAAAAATTAAGGATTATGCAAACTCTAAAAACAAAGAAAGAATCACTTGTTTAAAGAAACACTTTAGTCATTTGCATTCATTTGCAAACTTAGCAATTGTGTTATTATAACTTTTGATCTCACATGGGCAAGAAGAAATAACCAGACGTGTCTGTGAAGCAGATGTAAACACCTCAGTATAATAACTGCCATGAAGAACTCTGCCCGTTTCAGAACTAGCTGAAGCAGTCCTAAAAAACGTGTGAGAATATGAGCTGCAGAGGTTCTGCTGTGCCCAGTCTTGTGCCAGTAAAAGACATCAGAGGGCAGGAGGGGGAGAGGAGAGGAAGAAGTCACCATGATCAGAGTGGGCCAAAAACATGGCCTTGAGTGTTTTCCAAAGTTATTCATGAAGACATGGATGAAGAAGAGAGGCTACAGTTCAGCAAAGGTGAAAAAGGAATGCCAGAATGAGTGTTCTGGATGTCCTGGACCATCCCTAACCATATCATTCTTTTGGGATAGAATTGCATGTGGTAAAGTTTAAAAAATAATCCTCACTTATTTTTTAACATAAAAAATCATAGGGTTTTTTTCATTTGCTTAACTCAAATACTCAGGTTTTTTTCTGTGAAATTGTCTGTAGAGTAGACTCAGAAAGAGCAGCATCACCATACTCAAGGGAGTAGGGACCTCTGGCACAGGAAACAAACAGAGGCAGACATGAGTGGAAGGCATTGAAAGGTTGAGAATATCTCAGGTAGTGGTATCTATGTGTTACAATATCCCAGTTAGACATTGACATAAATTAGGACAATGCCAGGGAGGGTCCAATTTATCTCAAAAATCACAGGAGTTGTTCTTGTCAGTGAGAATCAGGCAGCTCAGAGTAGGACTTAATCCTTTCAACCACCACCCTTCCTCCCATGCTTTATGGACATTTCTTCCCCTCAAATTTTTGTGCTTCAGTTTGTCTTATTTCTGAATGTGGGTGGTAAATCCATATTCACAGAATAAGCATCAAGTCTATTCCGTGTTCTACAGCATCCAGTGAAGAATTCAGAGGAGAAAGATTTTCTCAGCCTGTGAAGAATCTCACACTTCAAATTTCGGTTCACAGGGGCCAGAGCTGAAGACATTTTCAAACTAGGTACACATAAACATTTATCAGACATTACTGAGATATAAACCATATAAAACAGAGGCTTTCTAGCGAGTTTTTTAACCCTTGTTGCTGTTAGGTGGAAGAATTTCCTCAGCTGTTCTGTTTCTGCTGCCCTTGTTAGATTTTCAACACGCACAATGATTTGAATATTCATAAGAGCAGTACAGCTTGTTTTCAGGCTCAGTAAGGGTTTAGGCTTTATTTATGAGATTTTTCACTGAAGGTTTTGAACACTTTGTGGCCTCATTTGTAAGACAAAAAATAAGTAGGGATTAATACATTATAATTTTTATTACCTGTCAAGTTAATGTATAGGTAGATAAAGCCAGTGATTTGTTCCACAACAGCTATAATGATTAACTTGCTCCTGTAAGTCTCATTTGTGTGAGCTGTCCTTACTCAAAAGGAAAATCTCAATGAAGATAATGAGAGTACTTTTGGAAGGGAAGGTTCCAGAGTTGATCCTTAATTAAAGTCCCTTTTAAAAATGTCATTCTGGAAATATTGCTCTTACATTCACGCTGTAAGAGACGTGAAGAGTCAGTGAAGGTTAATTGATTTGAAACTATATTTGTAGCCTTCTTAACTAGACTCTGAACTGGAAATTTCAAAGTATCTTTCCGTGGATAGCAAAGCACAGCAAAGCTAACTGTTGTCTAAAGAAAGGCCTCAAATTAGTGCAAATTCAACCAAGAAAAAATTACCAATGAATTCCTGTTCATACATTCTCTTTGGTAATTTTGCAGGTTGGACAAACCCTTTAAGGGTAAATTTAGGTCCTGAATCTTTGAAAACACGTTTGGAAAAAAAGTGGGTTTACTTTTCTTGCTTTATTTTACTTTATATATTTTGGCAAAGCAAAAGGCAGGAAAAGGCTATTTTCTGCTTTACTGGTAAGACATACAAGCTGAAGGCTGAACACCCATTGTCTGGTGACAAAGCTACAAAGGGAGGATGGATGCATGCACAGATCCATGTGTGTCTGCACCGTGGGATCCACAGACACTGAAACATTTGATGTCTGACACTCACCATATCTAAGAGTACCTTCTGCTGGAAGCAGTACAAACTAAGAGCACAGATGTTGTTCGAAGGAGTAATCTCTATGTGAGTAGTGTGTTCTTTAGCACAGGAAAAATGACCAACCTTCTGTACTCCCAGGTAAATCACTGAGCCAACAGCCAACCTATTGTTGGCTGAGGCAACAGCAGGTTTTTAGCTTATTTAACATAGAGAAAGTAAATCACCAGCTGTAGTAGCAGCAAAAAGGTGAGCCTGCAGTATTACCCTGAGAACAGTACCACACATTTCTCTATTTGTTTGAAAATGGGTATATTATTAACACTTGTTAATTGAAAAATTTTGCTTGACTTTTAAGTCTGCAGCTGACTGTCTTGTTTATGTAAAATGACAGTTCTATTAATGGTTAAGAGGGGGTTTTCATATCATATGCCTAAAACAGGGTCACTTTGGGATGAAGAATGTTGTAGTGGCTCTCTCTGTTTCCAAATTGGCACTACAGCCTCAAAACTGCCAAAGTAAAACAGAGAGGCATGAAAGTGCTTAATCTCTCCTCCACCTTCCTCTGCCCTTGCCCCCAGATCAGTCTCCCCCCCAGATCAGTTCTTAATTTAAATTGGTTCGCTCAGAAATATTCACCTGAGATAGAAGGAGCCTGATGCATTTTTCAGGGATGCCCTGCTTCATTCTATTTTTCAGGCAATTAAAACTTCCAGAACCTGAGAGATTTAAAAAAAAAACCCATTGCAGGGCATGTCCAAGTTTGGCAGCACAAAGATTGGTTTTGGAGCAGGATTTACAAAACTGTGATTCCTCATTTATAAAAAGCCATTTAAAAATGTATAGTTATTATACTGTAGATAGATTTAAACACCAGAATGACCATCCTGGTTCAAAACAAGTAAGTGTCAGTGCAGCCCTGTGCCATGTCTCCAGTTGCAGCAGCTCCCTGGTCTATTCATGATTTTGGGGTAAGGTGGCTCAGGGGAATATGGGCACAGATCGTCTTGGTAGAGATGGGGTTTACTAAGATCAACTTGAACATCAGAAAAAGCTTGAAAAGTAGCTCCACCCTGAGAGACACGAATCCTGGAAATCTGGAAAAAATAGAAGACTACTGTACCACAAGGGAACATAGTACAAATGAGAAACACTTAATTAACCTCTGGTATGCAGGGCCACTTTTGCTTAATTAATCAAGTTACTATCCTAGTCCTCCTGAGTAAATTTTTAATCTTATTTTCACTAAGTAATAAATATTTATTTTAAGTAGTTATTCAATTATATATTAGATTAATATTTAATCAGAGAGTTTATCGCCTTCGAAAGAAAAAACAAAGGGGAAAATAGCTCCTGATACAGAGTTCAAAATCTCTAAACAGCAATTAACACATTTTCCTGGCTAGTGTACAGTTATCTAAGAAATTGCAGCTAATTGCTACTGCTACTATTCCCAAGTGACCAGCAGCTGACTACATGATGTAGTAAGTACTAAGATGTAGTAGAAGAACAACTGAGTATGTCTGATGGTAAACATTTTTCACATATTGTGCATTCTTGTAACTGGTAATTTTCAGAAGAAATGCTTTGGTAAAAACACAGCCTTTTCCAAGCTGTGGCTGCAGAAAAGAGACACTACTCAGAAGTCTATCTAAAAAATTATCATTTTTTATTCCACACAATTTTTTAAAAAGTGCTTGGCAGAACTTCTTTTCTCCAAAAAGAGATTTCCTATTACTTAAGAAATAAGATGAATTTCAGTCTTCTCTTGTACTGACAGTTTTGTGATATACCCTATGAAGTATGCCATAATCCCTTAAAAAGAAAACCTGAAGCCACACTGCAAAAGTTATAGGCAAATCTCACAAATGTTACTCTTGCATTTTCTTCTTTGCCTGTTTTGGAGGAAGGACAGATAGCTAGCTGTGCCTATAAAAACAAACTTAATTTTTCTCCACATCTGGCCTTTTTCCATCTGAATTAGAAAGAAAAATCCAAGAAAGAAATAGATGATTGATATGGTCTTCTAAAATTGCACACACTCATTGTACATCAATATTTTTAAAATATTAATTCCTATGGAAGTAAGGTCTGATCACGGTTTTTTTCTTAATTGTTTTCCTCCCCAGATATGGAATTGTAAATATTGTCAGTTGTCTTTCCATGCTTTTAAAAGAAACTATCACAAATGAAGACTGTACTCGGATCATGTTATAAAATCTATATCAGACTGGGGCCCTCTATGTGGAAACTGTGGCTAGATCACAAAAGATAAATTGCCCATTCTTTGATGATGTGAAAGACACCTGAAGGCATGAAGAAAGGAAGAAGTCAGGAATTTTAGACCAAAATTGCTATATTTGGACAAAATCAAACAGAGCCGAGCTGATGGGAATATTTAAGGAATAATATTTCAGAAATTGAAAAGCACACAAAACTGGGAAAAAAGGAAGAATTTGGCAGCCTCCAGGTAGGGCATATGGCAAAATCTACTGTGAGGCCATGGAGATCTTATCTGAAAACTAAGAATATGGAGTTTTATGCTTCCAAAGTGGTTGAAATTGAGTGATTTACTTCATGGTCATTAAGTACGTCTTGGATAAACAGTGATTTATGACAACACAGAAATCCAAAATATTTTCAGTTGCAAAAAGTGCATATCTTGGTCTCCAGAAATACTTGTACAATACCCAGAAAAATCCTTACTAGTGTAATTAAAAGACTGATTATATATTTTAGGCTCCTGTGGGCATTTCTCAAAGAACAGTTGAATGTACTTCCCACTCATCTCTTCCTCTCACTTAGGATTCTAGATTTGCAGGAAAATTTTATGGCTTTTACTCTAAACTTAAAACTCAAAATCTATACATAAGTTCTGACAAAAAGCAGACACTAGTGACATTTTTCAGCTACCACCTTAATACAGTGAAAAAAGGACTAAAAGCCTTGCATTTATTCTGCATTCTCTGAGGACTTCAAGAACTGAATGAGTTACAAACATTTTCTTTGCTCAAAAGATGTCCATATGTTCAATAAAAAGTCTTAACACTGAGGTCAGCCAGCTGAGAACTGGTACAGGGACCCCTCCTGTCCTGTACCTGTTCTCTCTGAATCAATTTTGGCACAACTGTGTGATGGAAGAGGATGCAGAATCACATCTAGAGGCCCAAGAGTAGGAAAGAGGTTGTCACTGTTGTAGCCTACAGGATGATGTACTTGTTAAAGACTGAACTCCACAAGTAACTACCCATGACAATTATGTAGCTTCCGGTACAATTACATTGTATTGGCAATATGGTGTGGTAAGAGCACTCTAGAAAAACCTTAACTGTCCCCAGTATGAAAATGTATGGACTTTTCTTACCACTGAAAAAATGCAAGCTAAATTTTCATAACATTACTGTAGATGGCAATTCTTCTTTTCAGCATCTCAAGAATTTCAGTAATTATTTATCTTCACATTCCTAAAACAATATTGTGGGTCTCTGGGTTAAAATTGAAACACCTGCATGCAACTCACTAGACAAATATTGAACAAGTCATTGTATTTCAAAATTCTAGTGAAACAAAACAAGACAGACACAGGCAACAGGCTGAAGCATGGTAGGAATGCCACTGCTGTCAGAGCCAGCACCCTTTGGGAGAAGGAGGCCAGTTCAGCCAACACTTTAAAAGCCCTCACACAAAAAAGGAAGACTACACACAGAAAGCTAAGCAGAAAATGTCAGGCCTGCCAGGGAGTAAATTTTCCAAGTCTGCAATTACATTAAAGAAGCGCCAAACAACAGCAGGAGTGTTAATGAAACTAACACTACTTAATAAACTGCTCCTGCCAGTTTACCAATACAAACAGGAGCAAGGCAGAAGAATGAAAAAAAAAATTCAGGTTCATATATGTCAATTCTCCTTTCAGCCACAAAAAACCTTTCAAAACAAACCACCAACCCCTTTCCTATGTGTAGTAATTTCAAGGGAAGTTAGCAGTTATTATTGGTGGTAATAAAAACATTAATGCTGACATCCCAATTTATTAATTTTTTATTGTCACTGGTCTATTCTCAAACTAATTTGCACCTAGTATTCCTCTTGCAGGGCACAATAACTGACCCATCTCTGTGTCAAACAGACTTCTATTGAAATTTCCCAGGAGTTTTGCACCTGTTCTTTTTTTTCTGCTGTATTTGGAAAGATACCATTTGTGGCAGAGGTTTATTTTATTCATTCTTATTGCAGTTAGTATATCAAATCCCTGAAAAATTATTCACTCAAAATGAGGTATTTCAGAGCATTATCAGCCTGGCTTCTCCCTGAATAAAACCACGTATTTCAGAATTTTGAGCAACCTGTAATTCATTCTGTTTTTTTTAGTATCCTCTTCAGTGCTGCCTATTCTTTGTGGTTTTGCTCTCAGTCAACAATTGTTTCCTGCATTACAAACACTGTAGTTACCCATAAGACATGCAAAATTTGACACCCCTCAAATTCCATACGAGTTCTGAAGGTTATGTGGGGCTTTCTCCCTTCTGCATTTTGCAAGTGAATAAAGGCTTCTTGTAGTCAACTGATTTCTCTGACATTTGTGCAACACTGGTGCTATTGGTATGCTTGGAAAAGTGTCACTGGTAGGTCTAAACCCTGCCATTTTGGAAGCAGTTTTGCCTCCATAAAAGTGAAAGAGAAATTCAATCAAATTGACATTGTCTGTTTTCTTTAGAGTTCTGTTTGTTCTACAGTCGTAACTAGGAACAAAATGCAAGTGTCAGTATTTCAGCCATCAGTGATGAAGGACTAATTTTGACTATGCTAAAGACATAGAAATGCTGAGAAAAGAAGTTTTAATCACATCCTTAAGTGAAAAAGAACAACTGAAATTCTGACCTGAGAGAAAATAGCCATTTGACTACTTTAAGGACATAACTGAAATACCAGTGAATTGAAAGGAACTTTCCCATTGATTTTCTTTGTCTTTGAGCTGGACCTTTAATTAATAGAAATGCAGACTTGTTATCTCTCCCTTTTTGTCAAAAAGGATTAATATGAAGGCACTAGTCTTTAAGACATGAACTAAGAAATTAATTTTTTCCAAGGTGAATCCAGAAGGAAAAGTTTTCATCTTGCAATTGAGATATGATAGAATACTCACTGATGGATCCTTTGCTGGCTGAATGGAGCAGTATAGCAGTCATTTTCCTCCAGATCTGGCAGTGTTTCCTTGTCCAGTTTCATGGGCTTTCTGGGTAACCATCCTCGGAACCTGCTTATCTGTTTCTCGATCCTGCAGCACACGATAAGTATGAGCATTTGAGATAATGTTTTTTTTCACTACATTATGAAGCAGGTGTTGTCAAACCAGGCCACCTAATATTTACAACTAGAAAAGGTGCAACGTCTTTTGACTTTTTTGAGGCAGACCAAATTATACAAGCTGAACTTGATTATTAATAATCAGCTTTCTGCAGAGGAGCATTTATATTGTCTCAACAGAAAAGCAATGCTGATGGTACATCCTGCCATAAATCTTAGTAAGACCAGTGAGTGCTTGGCATGTCTCTAAACCTTTATTTCTCAGATTTTCAGTTATTTTAAAATTCAGGCTTAAATGACATTAGTTTTTGCCGTCTAAACATTAGAACAGTGGAGATTGTGACAAAGATCTTTGGCAGCTAAGCCCTAGCAAGTTACATCCCATTACTGCTCTCTGTATGGATTCTTACCTTGCAATTGATACTATTTAAAAAGAGGCTACTTTGTTCATTTCGTTCAATTGTAGTTTCTTGCAATACTACAACCTCCATGAAACCAGAACCCTGAGTGTACAGGCTAACAGGTGACTGCTATGCAGATTCTTACATTTGGAAGGTGAAAACAAACAATGATTGATCTGGAGAAAGGGCAGATTTCACTACAAGTGCACTCATGAAAAGATACACAATGAAATTAAGGGAAGAATCAGAGCTCGTTGGAGAAGACAATCTAAACCAAGTTCAAATCCATACTAGAGTCTTATAATGAAAAACACTTAAGAAAGCTAAGATATATTTAGCACAATGAGCCCTATTCTCTCAGGAGTTCCTAACAACTCCAGGTCCTAACCACTGATTCCTGCAAGAATCATGGACTGCAAATTGTGGAGTGTGCCCATACTTCAGTCACTGGATGGATGTTTCCAGAAGTGGAGCTAAAGGGCAAGAATTTACTTCCTTTGAACTTAAAGTTCAGTTCTGAACAAAGTTAAAGAACTGGAAATACGGTTGGGTGTTGGTTTTTTTTTTTTTGTTGTTGTTTGTTTGTTTTTGTGTTGTTGTTTTGGGTTTTTTTGGTTTTTTTTGATAGAGCCAACATAAGAACTCTATGACCAGCAAACCCTGATACCTCTGCACAGTCATTTTGAGGGAGGAAAACCCATACCTAGGCAGCTGAATGTATGGGAAAGGGATGTGAAAAAGTTACATACTTTCATTTAAAAGACATATAGTATTTCCTGGAATATTCAGCCTTCTCCCACTAGGTGTTTTATATATATTTTATATATCTGTCTTGGGATGACTTTAT
>VZRO01007903.1:0-10716 GCA_013397915.1 Daphoenositta chrysoptera
TAAATGCAGCAGCTTACCTCCAGAGCAAAGCAACTGAGGAGCCCATACAGCATGACTGCATTGAAACCATGGAGGCAGCTTACTCCAGCCACCCAGACCTAAAGGNTCCAGCCACCCAGACCTAAAGGACTCTCTGCTAGAAAATGTGGAAAACTGGTTCACTGATGGGAGCAGTTATGTCAAGAATGGTAAGTGGCTTGCTAGGTATGCAATCACAACCACAGACACAGTCATTGAGACAAAACCATTACCTGTGGGGACATCAGCTCAAAAGGCCCTGACTCGAGCCTTGGCATTAGCCGAAGGAAAACCTATCAACATTTGGACTGATTCAAGGTATGCTTTTGGGGTGGTACACACTCATGGGGCTATTTGGAAAGAAAGAAGTTTATTAACCTCACAGTAGAAAGAAATCAAGCATGCTACTGAAACTGTACAGTTACTGGAAGCAGTGCTAAAACCTTCAAAAGTGGCTATAATGCATTGTAAAGGACACTCCCAGGGTAACACTATCCCTGAACAGGGAAATGCTATGGCAGCCAAAACAGCAAAGGCACTGGCTGGTGGGGTTCAAATTTAAGCCCTAACTCTAATCCCTTCTAACATCCCTATAAGCTTGTGCCTTAAACCTAACCCGTTACATCCCACCATATGACACTGATGAAATTGGATACAAGAAGGGAAAGGACAAATAGAATCTGATGGGTGGGCTAGGATAAAGAATCTCATTGTCATACCCAGAAAACTGCTAAAATTTTTTATCTAAAGCTAACATTCTAAGACATTGAGGAGTTGATGCTTTACATAACTATTTAAAAGACAAAGTGACAGCATCAAAATTAAAGGACACAATTGAGAACATACCTTCCACTTGTGAAATTTGTCTTAAAAAACAACCCTAATACCACCGTTAGGCTAAACACAAGGACTATCCCTAGAAAAGTTTTACCAAGGGATGTATAGCAAATTAACTTTTCTGAATTACCTAGAAAAGGAAGATACAAGTATCTCTTAGTCCTCACAAATACTTTTTCAAGTTAGCCAGAGGCTTTCCCTTGTAAAACAAATAAAACTAAAAAAGTTGTTAAGGCTTTAGTACAAGAAATCATCCCATGATTTGGGATACCCAAAGAAATGAATTCTGATAAGAAATCACACTTTGTAGCCCATGTAGTGCAGGGAGTGAGTCATCTACTAAGTATACAACGACAACTACATACACCATATAGACCTCAGGAACTGTCAACCACCACCACCTGATAAACCCTTTCATCTCTTTTGAGACCTTACAATTTGAGACAAAATTTGAACATTGCATCAAATTACCTTAGATGACTCTTCCTAGAGGTTTAAAGAGGTATGGGACAAACTTACATCATGGTTACCCAATTTATCCTGGCTTAAACAATTGTTTGTAATACTTATTTGCGTTATGTCATTGTTACTTAGTGTTTGTATTAGTAGTTATTGTTGTATGATATTATGTACTTGGAATCACAACGCTTATGCTTAATGACACGAGCACAAACTTAGAGAAAGTACTTACTTTCACGACATGCAAGATCTGTAAAGAATTACAAATGACCAAAGTAAAAGGGGGGGTTGAGAAAGGGGTGATCAGTAGCCAACTCATGTAAGCACAGTTAACTATTAGGAGACAGCAAATGTTAATTCCAGCTGCAAATGGTAATTACAGAACCTAAGAAGCCAGATTCACCCTAATCTCGTCAAGACAGAGGGGACAAGGATCATCTCAGAAATCGCTGAATCACTCTACAAAAGATCACACATGCTCCAGAAAGAAAGGTGAAAAGTGCATTGTGAGGTAAACTACTAGCCTTCATCAGAAAGACCCCTGAGGAAGAAGAGGAGCCTTCCTCAGTGCGACCACCAGGATACACTGCACATGCGTGACACCTATGCTAATGATATTAATGACTTCTGACAAATAATTTGTATAACCACTCCTATCCCAAGGAATGTGATGAATATTCATTAATTTTACCCATAATATTGTGTAGTAAGAAGTGCTGGGGTGTGTGTGCTCGGAGGAGAGACCCCCACACAGTCAGCACTGAATAACGCAAATACCCACTTCTCTGACTCTGTCTCTGAAGCGTCTCCTGGCCCGGTTTGGAGCGAATCACCTCACTTAAAAGTGTTTCTGGTGCCTTTCCAACCATATACTTGCTAGCACAGGAACACACGGGGCTGTTGGGAAAACAACAGAGTCCTGATGCATCTGGGACAGTTGAGAACTTGTTTTTCTATGGAAAAGATGGAATAAGGTTGAGCTGTGGGCCGTGGAGTATGTCTGCAGAGAGCACAGGGCAGCATAGGGGACATTACAACACAAAGAAACGTGTCTCTCCCAGCCTGGGGGAGGAGATGTCATGAGACAGAGCTCTATGGAGAGGGGCATGCCAAGAGCTGACAGACAGGTATATCACCCTATAGAAAGACACTTAGAAAGTGCACTGCTGACATGGCAATGTGTGATGGGTCGTGTGATTAAAGTTACCATGAGAGGAAGTGATGTACTAAGAAAGAGAGTATAAAATTAACATGCTTCTTTGAATAAAGAGATTTGGCCTTCCTGCCTGGCTGAGTCTGTGAATTTCAATTGCCGACATTTTTCCATCCGTTTGTTACTTCATCCAGCTCAGTCCATGGCCAGGGACCCAAATAGGCCCTGAGAATGCAGACCTTGAACAAGGATGGTGCTGTGACAAGAGGGAGGGGAATGGAAACTCTACATTTGGGCTGCCAGTACTACAAAGAAAGCAATCCATGGACCAGAATCCAGAGTTTAACAAAGAAATAAACTCCACAGAAGTAAATTAAAATACACCTTTTTCCTGACACTCCAGGACTTCACAGACCTGTAAGTGATCAATGACACACATCCATGTACACCATCCTTTTTAATCCTCTAAGGTCTTTGGAGTAATATTTAAGTATTTAAACAAATATTCAAGCTACAATCAGAGCACAAGGCTTTTTGTGCTTGTGACAGGCTACTAGGGCTGTTGGGACAGGATGAGTTTTTTGGATTTGAGGGCTTTTTAAACAGAATTTTCTTAGCAAACTCAAATTTTATTTTCAACATGGCTGCTTTTGGAAGGGTCTAATCATACCATTAAAATACTCATTAATTCCTTCTTTCCCATTTAGCTTTTATTATATGTAAAGCAGCAGGGGAAATGAAAATATGGAGTTAAATCACAGCAAGAAGGTTTTTAACCATCCAAATAGCACAAGGTTGTAGGAATAACTGCCTAAAAAAAAAAAGTCATTGAAAAAACTAAGAAATGTTGAAATAATATAGTTTGGGAAAAGGCATTTATAACTAAGTACTCTGAGAAACACATGAGAATAAAGATGAGCAAAAAAATAACAAATTCAGGTTTTATTAACAATTATACTTTACTTCCCACTTGTTTAGGGTTAATTTCTTTATGCCTCTTGCACTTCTCTGCTCAGCAGCCTCTCACAAGTAAATGGGCGGATTTTATAAGCTAATAGGCTCAACCAGGAACACAGCAAGATCCTAATTTTAAGCTCTTGTCACAGATGAAAAACACCAAAGCAATGCTAGTATATGCAAGTGACAGAAAAGCAACTCAGAAGATAATGGCTTCAAGAACAAGTTCCAGCAAGGAGCAATGTTACCAAGGAGGAAAGGTTTGGTGCCTTGACTCTGCCTCTTCTATAAGATCAGACAGGCACTGTGCATGCGGACTCAAACTAGACATTTGTAACTGAAATTTAAAAATTAAAAATTACTCAGCTAATAGTGAAGTCTTTCATGGATAGGTTTTAAAGGGGGGTGTGGAAATTAAAGGAATAAGCAAACATCATTTGCTTTTGGCCATAACTCTACCAAACCATTGAGCCAGCAGCATCCTACCTGGAATATCTTTCAGTTAAGTGGACAGAGCTCAAATGCAGAGCATTCCTGATTCACTGCTCTAGAGAAAAAAGCCTCTTCTAAGGCCTGGCAGAAAGCACTACATCAAAAAATATGCAGCTTTATATAGTGCAGATTGGCAAAACCTCTGACAGGGTCTTAACTAATAGAAGAGATTCTTGTCTATTAGGCCATCAGTTCAAAGCACATCTATTACATACGCATATACAAAATACAGCAGTTACCAAATGCTGTCTTCATATCTAGGCATAAATTACACACATTGCATATTCGGGGTTTGGTCACTAAGAAGGATTAAGTGGTATATCAAAATGGGTCTTCAGTGCATGTGCAGTTATAGCACCAGTAAGTTCACATTTGGCACATAATGATTCTGTTTCTCAGGAGGCCTCTTTTCAGTGGTGCTGATCTATTTGTTAAAACAATGCCACCAGATTTCCTATATAGTAGCAGAAAGATGAAAAAAGTCCCTTTGTCAGAGGATTTCAAGTTTCTTAACTCTTAAATCACTGGATACAAAGATGAAGCTAAGTCACATAACAGTAGTCAGAAGAATTTTCCTGAATGTGTAGAAAAAAGTACACGACACATCACACTGCAAGACAATGATAGCGATAATAATAACAGGAACAAACCCCAAGCCAGTAACAACCCAAAGCAGCAACAAAAAAACCCCCAAACCTGAAAAAAACCCTACAACCACCCATTATGTGGTAATCCATTTAAATCATTTTACTCTCAACAATCCTACCACACCCTACAATATAGTTTCTTCTGAAATAATAGATCTGACAAACATTCCAGAATCTGTTCTCTTTAGTGAACCAGTACAAGTAGTTTCATTTTTCCATACCAGTGCATGCTACTCACATAAACACCATGCACACATTCTTTATTCTTAGTGTGAAAAAATTAGTATTTTCACTACAGCTGTACTATTTTAGAACACTGTACTTATCTTGAAGACACCACCACTCTTATCTGTCATGTCTTTAGACTGAGATTGAAAAAGTTAAAAAGATTGCAGAATATGAAGTTAAATGACTGCGAAGAAAACCGAAACCTTCAGCAACTCAAAACACAAGGGTGTGATGGAAAAACTGAAGGGGTTGAGGATCACCTTTTCACCAAAGTTTAATACTCATGACATCTTTTATGAAATTACATATGGAAAAAGAAGTCTGACAGATTTTTTTCCAGATCCTTCCCCATTACCCACCCCTTCATGCCTACTGCAAAGGCAACATTCCCATGGCTCTCCCCTTCATTTCTTATATTAATTCCAGCTATCAGCAAAAACAATGATCCACTGTATTCCCACTACTTTGGCCATGTTCAATATTAATAACTAAGAAACCGTTCCATTATTCAGCCACAATTACTTTCTCATTTCTGTAATATACCTGCACATGCATTTTCTCTCCAGGATTTCTAGGAAAACTTTCTGGAGGAAGACAAAGGACTAAGGAACTCTCTTTGTCAAAGACTTGAGTATAGCAGAGATAGCCAAGCTGCTCTCACATTACTGCATCCTTTTCAAAAGCCAGCTACCTCCCCTCTCTTTCCAAACAATATCCACAAACAAGTAAATTATTCAATTCCCCAGAATATTCTCTAAAGAGAAACCATAGAAATACCTGTTAAAGTGACACAAAGTATGGAAGAAAACTGGATATAAAATATAACCCTCAGGAAAGCCGTATCGTATAAAGGCAAGCTCCAAAATTATACTACATCATCTCATCTCTCTCTGAAAAGAACTCCAGAGTAAATATGGGCAGACTAAATTTTGCAGTCTCTCCAATTTTTCCATTGTAGATAAAACATGCTAGCAAGCTGGGGACAGTGTGTCTGGAAATCCATAGCTGGACTTAAAACGGAAGCATTTATTTTAACCAAAAAGATCTATATTCTCTTAGCTATAGCAAGCAAGACAGATTTTGTACTAAGAAATAGTACAGATTTAAAGAAGTGGGGGTTTTTAATGTTTCATAGAAAATCATCAGGAGACATAAAATGCACATATGTGCCAAAGTACTTTTTTTACTGAACAGTACAATCCTTCCTCTGTACAACTGAAGCTGCCCCGTGTATCTGAACTTACTCTACAAGCTTGAAAAAACACAGGCTGCCACCTCATTAAAAATTCACGTGTGTTGCCATGCTTGCTCTGCAGTACATACCCTGGAAGGAACTCAAATCCAGTTAAATCACTCCTCTAGCTCCTAGACAAAAATGCAAAACATTCCTTTGCCTGCTGGGCCCCAGAGGAGTGAGCAGAAGGGAGGAAATCCTTTATAACTGGAGAAAACGGGGCAAACCTGTCAAACACACAGCAATGAAAGAGACATGTATTTATGCAGCGCTTAAGAAAAGTACAGCAAATAAGTCCTTGATAAAATAATAAAAAAACAGAGGTAATAGATTTTGTTATAGTGAACAATTTTGCCATGCCAAACACAAAACTAATCTGTCAACAGTTCAGTTTAAACATTTTGGAAAATATGCATTTCCACACAACAGAAAGACGGTAACAAAATAACTCCCCAAAAGTAACCCATTTGCCTTGCTGCTGTGGGCAAATTTTCCCTCCTCATGGGTTTTTATTTGCCAGCTAAGAGTCAAAAGACAGTTGGAAGATAAGGGAAAGTTTGGTACAAATCCGGGGGAGAAAGGAGACAATGGCATGATTGGAAACAGGATATGTGGATTGATATGAAAGACTCGTGCTGGTATCCCAGAGTAAAGAGCAGCTCCTTAACTTGGAACATCCTTCCCCTCCCTTATCATCCCCATTAGATTTTATGATACAGATATTATATACTTGAATACAACAGTTCCATTTGTTTTGTCTCATTTTTAAAAGTTTTCTTTTAACACCTTTTCTGAAGACGTTTGCAGTAGCAGTGATCAGTCACAGTAACTCAACTCAAGCTTCACCTGATCTGAGCCATGGTGAGGTCTCTGCATATTCACCCAGGCAAAGAGCAGCTCTGTGCCCTAATGTGACTTAAGGGATGAAAGAAAGCTGCAATTTACAAAAAAATGATTGAAATCTAAATCTGCAAACTGTTATCCTCACTAAAAAATAACTATTAAAACACCAGTTGGGGAAAAAATGAATTTTCTACTTACACTCAGGCACTTTCTGCTATTTCTGTTGAACTAACATACCACAAGATGGAAACACAGCAGTAACAATATCTACTGCCAATGTCCTGGAGATCTATCTGAGAACAGTTACGTTATTTACCAGCAATGAAAGAATAACTAAACACTACACACAACTCAAGTTCTGTAAACATTTGCAGTCCCTTATATCAACCTCACTGTTTTATATGCTTTACTGGTTAAATGCGTAATAGAACAGACTATTTTAGTTTGAAGGGACCTACAGTGATCACGTAGTTCAACTGTCTGACCACTTCAGGGCTGACCAAAAGCTGAAGCTTGTGGTTAAGAGCATTGTCCAAATGCCTCTTATGCAGTGACAGGCTTGGGGCATTGACTACATCTTGTAGAAGCCTGTTCCAGTGTATGACTACCTGCTCAGTGAAGAAATGCTAACATGCAATCTAAAAACCTCACTGGCACACCTTTGAACCATTCCTATGCTTCCCGTCATTGGATCCCAGGGAGAAGAGCTCAGCACCTCTGTGTCCACCTCCGCTCCTCAGGAAACTAGAGAGAGCAGTGAGAGCATCCCTCAGCCCCGTTTTCTTCAAACTATAAAAACCCAAATTCCTTAGCTGCTCCTCAGAGGTAACAGGATTACACATGTGATTTCTTCCAAAGAATAATCTACTGCCCTAAATGACAATATAGTTCATTATAAACACTGGAAACTAAATAGCACCACAGGAAAAAAGAAGTCTGAGAGAAGTAAAGAGATACTAACTCATTAATTAAAGAGCTTTAGTTTACCAGACTGCTGTCATTATAAGGAGACCATTCCTTCTTCAACTTTCATTCATGCACAGCAAGTCCCATCAGATGCAATACAGGGCTGCCTGTTCAAGACATACCCTATACAAGGTGATTACGGACACCAGTCATCAGTTCTGCCTAAATGGAAACTGTTGATACACCGTGCACACTTCATTGCTACTAGAAAACTAAGTACAAGGACTTTACTGTCACAGGTATATCCATAAATAAAGCATCTTCCAAAACAGGTGCTCCCTCTGTTGCTTGACAGAAAGTAAACACATAAACTGCATGTACCCTCAGCATGACAACTCTGCAGGTTTCTGTGTAAACATGCACTAAAAGGTAGTTTTATTGTGTTCTGCATGAAGTAGGAAAAAATACTGCTTTCCCTTTTCACTCACTTTCAGAAATCTCACTAGATTTGAAGACTCTGCTTACCTCAAATAATTCAAAATGTAATTAGCCAGAAAGTATTCCTACATTCCTCATTCATCACAACAATTAATAATCTTAAATATACTAAAGAAAATATGTTTTAGTGATCTTATTAGTTAATGTGATTATGAGCAGTTCCTAAACTAGTCTGATTTTTCCAATGGTCTTATTTAAAAGTTATTCTAAGATACAGTTCATTGTTATCTTTAAAAAAAGTAGTATTTAAAATTTCCATTTAACCTAAAAGGAAAGACCATGCAAGAGTTAACGCAGGTTCTCTCTACTGTGCCCTAGGTGTCTTAGTTCAGCATGAGCTAACTCAGTATTACCATTCCTCCCAGAGAGTACATACCATCAAGAAGAAATCATACTGTACCTTCCCCAACACCAGTTTAGGATTCCTGTTTATCCTTTTCTATAAAAGCCCAGTTACTGATGCAGGAAACAGTGAAATTATTACTGACAGAACTTGCTTCCTGATGCTGACTCTCCTTTTTGCCATCCTCTGAGCATCCCTTAGCAGAGCAAAGACAGGTTATAAGAGGACTGGGTCTGTCTGCAGAGAGCAGCACAACAAAAACTGCAGGGAAGAAGAACAAACGCCCAGAGAAAGGACAGCTCTTGCTGGATCACACTGTGCCATTAAAACAGTTCCAGCTGTAACATTCTTTACTGCAATCAAAATGGTTTTGGATTTAGATAAAGGACACAAGGAAAGGAACAGGCACGGAAATATTCAAAGAAAAGCAGTACAAAAACTTTCTGGCTTCTCTATTTCCGTTCATCAGTCACACCAGCAGTCCTGACCCTTGGCAGCGGGCTCTCTAGGAGTCCAACAATGTAAGATGTCAGTCTGCCTCTGGTTTTTGTCAGACAGTTTTTATATTTACCATTTTGGTCCAAATAGAGGGTTATGCTTAGATGTGGAAGGCCACATAATTCTTGAGCATACAGATGGTGCTTCACAAGAAAATTTCCCTCAGTGGTGTCCTTCAGCAACTCAAACTTGGAAGTTTGATACCTTCAAATTTTGGGCAGGGGGATTTGTTGTAAGGTGTTAGAATCCTGTAACGGGCCCCAGCCAAGTTCACTGCAAGAATTCGTCAAGGTTACAGAACTGTAAGCTATTCTAATTTGGGAGAGAAGCAGTTTGGAGAATAAGATAACAAGACAGCAAGAAAGTAAACAAAGAAGGACTACACCATCTCGGACTGTAACCAATTAGGGTCTCTGAAGAGTGCATGCAAGGCGTGGACAAAGTGGGGGGTCCAATCAGGTCGTGCGTGACCGCGTGAATAGCTACTGCAGAAATGCGTAAGAGTATTGTAATGTAAACAATAAAGGGTCTCTTGCGCAATCATATTGGTTCGTGGTACAAGGGTCCCGTGAGCTCCTGCAGGGATTCCTAGCCAGCAGTTAAGAAGGATCTCAACAAACAGTCACTTTCCTCTTTTCCTTGCTCTTTTTCTTACCTTCTCCAAGATGCTGCCCCCCAGCCTTAGCAAAGACAGACTATCCTATATAGAAATTACACCCTCATATGGTAAGAAGCCACAATGCACTCAAGTCATAAATTATTTTCCTTCTGATATGTTAGCTCTTCAGGAGAAAAACACTTATCTACCATCTTGCAGTAGTGCAGGCAGATAAAAGTAGGCAGATTCGGGAGATGGAGCTACAGCTGCCCTGCCAGTGAGCAGGAATAAGTTTCCCTAGCTCAACATGACTTCAAGAGAAGACAGATCCATGGAAGGAAGATTTACTGTATAATTAGACCAACAATTTCTAGAACACTGATCAGAGTCCTCATCTAGCTCCCTGAGGATAATGCACCATTTGAAAAGGAATCACTTAAAATACTCATCTTTTAGATTTGTGGGCAAGATCAGCAATGCAAACACAGAAATACTCTCCTCTCCATTCTTAGACAAGTATCATATTTAATCTTGTACTTACATGCTGTGACACTAGCTGTTCAGCTAGCTCCACAAGTGCCGGGCACCCGCCCGGACGGGAGAGGATGGCAGAGGCTGCTCGCATGCGCAGGAGGGTTGGCGAAGTTCCAGTTCAGGTTCACCAGACCCACCGGTGGTACAGGCGCACTGGAAGGCACGGACGAGGTGGAGGGGCTTCTCGTGGTAGAGGATTTATTGGGGCGCCAGGATCACGCGGAGAAGCCCCAAGGGGCCATTACCCAGGTATTTTATCCCTTACGGAGTGGGAGGGGAGAATATGATACAGCCAATGATGCAGGGACATGGGGTTTGAATTCAGGTGGGCAAGGGTCCAGACCAATCAGAAATACCATGGGAGGGGAGAGATCTCTCCTGAGGGAGAAACCAAACACAGGGGAAAAAGGGGGGAGATGGCAGTGGTCAATTATGGGGGTACGATATTGCTGTCTGTGGAACTGGCCATAA
>VZRO01007911.1:3122-27902 GCA_013397915.1 Daphoenositta chrysoptera
GTGAATTTCAGGCTAGAATTTGCTTATCCTTAAAACGAGAACACCCCATGTTTGGCCCATGTCTGCAGTATAAAAAAGACTGTAAGATTACCATGGGAGAGGAGAGATGAGTATGTTTTCATTGCAATAGGCTGTTTTTTTCTCCGGGCGGGCAGGACTTTTGCAAGTAGCAGTTTAAAAACCACGGTAGAGCAAAGAGAAGACCTCTTTCTTTCCCCTAAGTTTGAAAAACTTTGTTAAGTACCCTAATACTGATCCGAATTCCATCATTGTTATCCTTGATGCAAGCTGAGTGCAGGGGGAAATACTGGAAAAGGAGGGGAATTTTTATTTCTTATTCTCTTAATTTTTCTGGTTTTTTTTCTTTTAATCTTAGTTAAAATAAACTATCTTTATATTTTATAGAAGTTTTTAAGCCTGTTTTGTCATGTTCTCCTAATATATATACTTATATCTCACAAACACAAATTAGTGAGCTGAATCCTGGCTGCTGCTAGTGTTTCAGCTTGTGCATTAAACCTAACCCGTTACAACAGCACAGCTGGAATCATCCACCTGCAACCCAAGGCCAGCCTCTCATCCAACATGAAGAAAACGGTTTCCCTGTTCTACACAGTTATCAACCCAATGGTCAACCCCATCATCTACAGCTTGAGGAATCAGGAATTCAAGCAAAGCCTGAAGATATGCACTGACAAGTGGTTCCTTAGGAAGCAGGTGGCTGTTTTTTCACTGTCCAGGTGATAGATTCCTTGTAGCTGCACAGAACGTAAGAGTTGCCCTTCTAAAAAAGTTAAATGGAATTTAAGAATTAAGTGAAATTCCTTTCAAAGAGACCTCTGCTATTTTAGCAATCCTTTGCTCTTAAATCCATAAAATATCTGACTTTTTTTACTCTGTGTATTAGAATACATTATAGCTGTACCTCTGACCTTGCAAACAAGTAAGTAGACCTGAGTCAGTAGAGGAGTACTACAAAAGTGGATTATAAAATTCTTATCCTCCCCCACCAATCATTATACTTTTATCTCCCTAAGTGTATAAAATCTCTGGCATGGGAATAAGAAGTTTGTTTTCCTCTCTGTCAAAGCAAAAGTGATAACCTGGAACTCCCCCCACCACCATCTCCACCCCCAAAAAAGCCCTCAAAAAATTCAATAATGAGTTTAGAAACAAGCTAAAACTTTATGATTGGAGGGAAGGAGACGTGTCTCCTGGAGTGTTCCTTCCTACTGATGTGAGAGACTGGGTCCAAGTCTAGGCTTAATGTAATTTTTTTTCCTCTCAGAGCAAAGGCTTCTTTCATAAACTAGTAACTTGCTCAGTTCAAACTGGAAAAGGTGAAGTGAAACATGCCAGATACCTGCAGTAGCTTTGTTCATTTTTTACCCCTCTCATGTAGACTAAAAGCAAGCTGTGGGAGGGGATGGTTCATAACTCACTGAACCTGATGCTTCTGACTCTTCCTTCTCCTGGCTTGCCAGATGGAGAGATCATTAAAGCAAAATGTGACTTGTCTTTTTATTTTCTCTCTGCTTATGTCAATGCCAATTCTGGTCTTGCTTGTATCTGAGCAGCATTTTCTCTTCCAGCTTGTGTGATTAAAACCTAATTTACTGTCTCTTAGACTAGAAGTAACAAAGACACTCTACTACAAACACGAAAAGACAATACATATTGGGTGTACAGGGTGAGGTTTTGGTAGGTGGGACCAGCAGCTCATGGAAATACCACATTAGAGCAGGTTCATCCTGAAGGATTGCAGACGCGGAGAGGACCCACACTGGAGCAGGAGGAGGAAAATGTGGAGAGAAAGGAGCTGCAGAGGCAAACTTTTATGAACTGACTGCAACCCCCCATTCCTCTTACCCTTTGCACAGCCTGGGGCTGGGAGGAGGTAGAGGATTTGGGACTGAAGGAGTGAAATTGAGCCTGAGAAGAATAAGGAGGGTTGGGGGAAAGTGTTTTAGTTGTGTCTTTATTTTTCACCATCCAATCTATTTTGCCTGGCAAGGAAGTAAGTTAATTTTTCCCCAAGCAGTGGGGTTTACCTGTGATGGTCAATGATCTCCCTGTCTTTATGTTAACCCATGGGGGTTTCCATCTTATTTTATTCCCTTGTCCTGTCCTCTTGAGGAGGGGACATCAGATAGTGGCTGGGTAGGAGTCCATCTGCTGTACAAGATCAACCCACCAAAGTAGTAAAAGTTACAAGGGTTGGTAAGAGGGGATTTTGGAAATAAGAAGCAGACAAAGTGGGCAATAAAAAGAAAGATACAGGGTGGAAGGATTTAGTGTGAGTTAGGTATATGGAAAGTTTTGAGTGGGCTATAGAAATTAAAGGTGTGACTGGGATGGTCTAAGGATAATTTGATGTATCAGCTAATGTTAGACCTGAGCATGAATCCAGAGGCTGTGGAATAAGAGCTGGAGATTGCACTGTCTCTGGCTGGCATGGTGTCAACTCTCTTCGGAGCCACTGATGGTGTGTGCTCTGCATTTGTGGCTCAAACACTGTTCATAAAACACAAATGTTTTTTCTATTGCTGAACAGAGCTGGTACAGAGGCATGTTTTTCTCTCCAGTTCCAAGCCCCACAAAGACCAGTAGGCTGAGCGGGGGGACACAGTCAGGACAGCTGACCCAAACTGCCCAAGAGGATATTCCATACCATATGATATTTTGCTTGGCAATAAAAGCTCCTGGAATGGAGGAGCAAGAGGGCATGTTCATGGTTAAGGTGTTTGTCTTCACAAGCCGCAGTTAGACATACTGAGCCACTGCTTCCTAGGAAAAGGCTGCACATCACGTCTGGATGGGAAGCAGTGAATTAATTCCATTTTTTGCTAGTGTGTACAGCTTTTGCTCTTCTTATTAAACTGCCATTGCCTTGATCTATGATTCTTTTCCCTCCCCTTTGATTTTCTCCCCAGGGAAGAGGGGTGTAGGAAGAGGTAGGATGTTTATACTGTTGCAGACAGTTTAAGATTAAACTGAGTCACTTTGCATTTTGCAATTAACCCACTTCCTCATACAAGCAGTTTTCCCCTTTTACTTCTGTGTTAAGTAAACACCTTATTCTTGTATAAACATGTTATCAGCTGACATATATAAAAGATCCTAAAGATCCTGTTTATGGTCTTATGCTGGTGGAACCTGAAGTTACAACTTCCTACACCCCCGACACTGGTTTTCTTTGGATAATGTGAATTTGTCCCCCAGACACTGGCAGTAGTTGTGGGCAATTAAACAAAGCTAGCAAAGGCCGTATAGAAATAGCCTACATGGTGAATAAATTAAGCATCCTTGTAAGGACATGTGGAAGGGCAGTGCGTGGTCCTTCAGGGTACCTGGTCAAGGACCTTTTTCAATGTGGCAAAGGAAGATAGGAAAGGGAGAAAGCAATGAACAAGAACGTACAGGAACACAAATCTGACTGTGAAATGGTAAAGGAGACAGTGAGGAGAACCAAACCTGGGCTATCAATAATATAATGAAGGCAAAACAGGGAGGAACAAAGGGAGGGTAGACAGAAAAAAGTATAAAATGTCAGGCTGAGCCTGTTGCCTCATCCCCACATTCCCATCATCTGACATCTTACTAAATCTTTGCTCAGCAACTGGTGGGACCTGTGCACCAGTGGGTGAAAACTGGTATCAACTACTAGAGAAAGACAGGGGGTATGAACACACTACAGCCTGCGGTGTCAGCTGCTGGAGCAAATGGGGTCACAGTGTCACCTTCTACAATAGGTGGTGGGAATGGGGTGAGACCCAAAGACCAGCTGTGGGAGGGGATTTGCAAGAGTGAAGCTGGTGAGGGCCACACCATGACCACACCAGAGGCCGAATGTCTGTACCTTCTCTAGTGCTGATGTGCATGGAGTGTTCTGGGCACGCGGCGTTCCGAGAGTTCAGCCCTCACCTCGTCTCAGAGCGAGACGTCCCTCAGACGTCCCGCCCAGGGAATCGGGAAGTCCCCCGGGGGAGTATACGGCTACAGAGCCTCCTGTCACCGCTGTATCACAGGGAGGAAAGCTCCTCAGATGAGGTCGGCTGAGGCACGCCAGAGGAGAAGGTTAAAGAAGGAGGCAGAGATCCGATATGGCTCTCAGGGGTTTATTGAGAGAATCAGGGGTCGAATCCAGGGATTTGGGGGCTGTGCAGGGTTTTTTAAAGGGGGTGTGGCAGGACATACCCCTGCCCCCCGGCTCTGTGTATCACAATAACTGGTGCATAAAGAGATAACCATGGGTGGAAAGGCCCATCAGCAGTTATCTCTGGCGCCAAAAGATGATTTACACCTAGCTAAGAATTAACATCTTAGTCTGGCGAGCCGATGGGGGAGAGATAAGAGATATTTCTGATTTAAAGAAACACCGCTTTACAACTATAAAAGATACACAAATTATCACTGAGACAGAAGCCTCTTACATCCCGAAAATGTCGGAGACTTCTCCCCGAGGCTTGGACGCAGGCTTTGCGGTTACTTCCCCAGGGATTGAGTGAAAGGATCTCGATGTGTGCGTGCCACCAACCTTTGGATGGTGAGATACATTGAATCCTAGGTTTATACTATTTCTTCGCTAGCTGTAACTGAAAGGTACCAGTATCGTGCACTGTATGTCAATCTACTAGTAGTATCTCTTTTTGTTTATCCCTGTGTAGTAATAACTTGTTTTAAGTCTTGTCTGTTAGTTTTCTTGTCTATTAATAAATAATTCATTTCATAATAGACTGAATCAGCTATTATTAAAGAACTTGTGGATAGAGTGGATTTTTGGGGTGCTGGTCACTTCAATACACCTCCTGCCTGCTGCCATAGGCCTGGGCAAAGACAGGAGCTAAATTCAAAACAAAATCCATTCGTGACACTAAGGAAGGTGGGAACCTCCCTTGGAATGGAAAATATGACCCCCTTCCCTCCGAACTCTTATAACTTTGAAATTAAGGGCTTTCAGGCAAAGATATGAGAAAATGAATAACAGTTTTTTACCAGTATGTGTATGTGTGACAAGGAAAACAAACACCAACAGTGGCAGCAACAACAAACAAGAACAGCAAACCCAAGGAACAGTCTCTCTCTGAGGCATTTCCCCTTTGGTGCAGTTCTGCTCATGGCCACCAGGGGCGCTGGTGGCTCCTGGCCCGGGAGGTCTGTGTGATGGTTCCCCCGCGCCTGCAGGGGGCGCTGTGGCATGAGCTCGGCCGCATCTCCCTCGTGGTAATGGCAGATGGGCTAGATGGCAAATGTGGACTGCAGCAGAAACATCGGAGCAGCGGCCGGAACGGCAGGGCAGGCTCACCCAGGATAGCAAGCAAGAGGTAGCAGAAACTCAGCAGCTGTGGAAGGAGCCCAGGGGGTGTCCCCGCAGGCAGGGGTGGGGAGGGGCATGGCTACAATGTAGCAAAAAACCTGGAGAAGTGGGAGAGAAACAACGGGGCTAGGCAGTGGCAGCCCAGCTCCTGAACAGGGCCAGGGGAGGTTTCCTTGGAGGGAGAAGGGGCTCGGGGATCCCGGGGTTTCCCCTGAGGCACCCGAGCAGTGCCCACCCACATTGCCACAGTAATTCAATCATGGCATTCAGTTCTTGTTGCACTTGTTCCAATATGCAGTCCTTGTATGAGAATATATATTGTAAAATCTGTACCTCAGCAGGTGTAGTATGTTATGTCAAAGTGGGGTGTATCGCTTGGTGACAAAAGGTAGGGCTGTGTTTGTACCCTTGAGGCAGACGTGTGAAGGTGTATTGGTGTCCTCCCCATGTAAATGCAAACGGATCTTGAGCAGCATGGGGAATAGGAATCGTGAAAAACGCATTAGCTACATCAGTCACCATATACTGTGTTCCTGGATGTGCCTGAATTTGGTGTACCAGTGTAGCAACCTCTGGGACAGCAGCAGTTATGGGGGGTGTTTTCTTGTTCAATGCTCTATAGGCCACAGTCATTTGCCAGTTATCATTTGACTTTTTTACAGGCCAGACAGGACTATTAAAAGGAGAGTGCGTACAATGATCAGCTCCTGCTTGTAGTAAATCATTGATGGTTGCTTGAATTTCTGCATCTCCTCCTGGGATCTTATATTGCTTGATATTTATCATTTCCGTAGCTACTTGAATGTCTGCTTTGTGTTGTATAAATCTCTCAGTGATGGCTCTGGCATGTAGCCACCGCGTGGTGGCAGAAGCCCAATTAATTTCTAATGTGGCACCCTGTAACACATCCATGCCTAGGATATATTCACCGATTGAAGTAATCATAACAGAATAGGTATGAGAGTCCCGGTCCCAAATTTGTAGTTTTAATTTGGTCATTTTTCTCGCGACAGGATGTTCACCTAACCACCACACAGGACCAGTCGTTCTCTGTATCTTGTCTGGGTTACCGTGTATGATAGTGACTTCCACCCCTGTATCTACAAGTCTGTGGACTCCCTGTTTGTTTACATTTGACTACCAAATGATACATCTGGTAAAGGGACAGGGGTCTCATTGCAACACACAGCAGTCCAATACGAAGGCTTGGTCTATTCTCTATTCAGGTGTTATTTGTCCCTCTGCTGCAGCTACAGCTTCTTTAGTGTCTTACCACAGATGAAGGGGTGTGGACCTTGTAAGCACTGGGACTTCTGGTGTTCCCAGCCCTGGGTATTCCACCTTCTGCACACTCCTACCCTGGGATTCCTTTACCACGTGGTGCAAGTTTTCTATAGGAAGTCTCTCTGTTTCCTTCTTATCTATCCCTCTTTTGAGGAGTAAATGGAATAATCGGGTCTGTTCACTTTGGCTCCCCTTTGCCACTTTCAGTTCTCCTCTGACCCTGGACCGAATCCTCTGAGTTTAGTACTGGTAAGTCACTTACTAGATTTAATTTTTCAATAACTTGTTCAATTGGGTTCCCTTGTTCAGCTAAGAGTACAGGTATAATGTAGGCTTTCCACCCTTTTGGGCATCCCTCTAGGAGAGTGTTCTGCATTCCTGGAGTTAGAGGTTGAGCCATATAAAGCTCAGGAGACCCCATCATGATGTTTGCTTTCATGCCTTCTGCTTTGAGCAGATTGCATGCTTGTCTTAAAGTTGTCCATTCTTTGGCCACGACCAGCCAAGCAGCATCATTGGTATACTGATCTGAAAATTTTTCTTCAACAACTCTAACCAGAGTGACACTGTTGTCCTCAACATGGTCTAATGCAGATTGCACATATTTGTCAGAGGTAAGTCCCATGAACTTTTTAGCATTTCTACTATCCAGTGACACAATATCACCTCCTTCTTCTACAAGATGTACTAGCCAGTTTTGGGGTTTCTCCCTGGGCCTCTATATTTTTCCAGTAAATTTTCAACATTTTCAGAGCTATAATTACTAAGTTCATCTATTTGAACAGCCTGTTTATTTTTTCCAGTTACTAGTTTATTTTAAACACAGGAGCAGCATGAACACCTTTCTTTTTTGTGTCAGACTCTTCCTCAGTAGAGAAATCAGAGTTTCAAATATTCCCATCCCAGGTTTCCGGATCCTAATTTGGGTTTGCAATGATTGCATGGACTCGTCGGCCAGTGACTTTTCTGTCTTTCTTTTTTCCTCATTTCTTAGTTACCCAAACCGCAAACTATTCTACTAAAACTGCACATTTTTTCCCCAATTGCTCACCCTGTTCAACAGCAGTTACAAACACTTGCGTTCGTAAGATCATATCAGCTCTCAGTTGCTCTATGTCCTTGCCCTGTTCAATTAACTGTTGTTCTAGTTCTTCATTTTTTTTCCATTGCAACTTTGTATGCAAATAACAGGCAACCTGTCATTTGGCTAGCAGGAATCAGTCGCTCTTTAAACCATGTCCGAGAAGTTTGCACAAACTCTCCCCAGTATTTTAACACCTCCATGGGGTTCTTAGCTTCTACTGGTTCTGGTCCAATATTTGTTCAAGTTCTGTCATAATGTATTCCATGGCTCCTGAGTCTACCCAGATCACTCCAGTAAAGGGGCCATGGCCTGAGGCTTCTTTTTCTGAAACATTATCACTGCACTCGCACAAGATTGTGATAATGACAACAAAAATAGTAAGGGTGATAACTCTGTTCTATTGGTATTGTCTGGCGACACCACAAACACAGGACTTTAGGAGTTTTTTTAACTCAATTTTGAAAGTATTCCAGTTATGTCTACAAAGTCTACACCGAGCCGCAAGAACTGTATGACACCAATTACACCTCGGACACAGATAAACACTACTAAGTTCTCACAACATGACTGGGTACCTGGACTAAATTTTTACTTCACATATACCACACACACACACATAGTACACCATCTCTTAGTGCAGTGACACGCTTCACTCTCCTGGTGCAGCCCCGCACTTCGCTGAGTAAGCCCCATACACACAGAGAACAGTGGTACGCTCACTCCCCTGGTGCAACCACGCTACCCGCTGACCACAGAACAGCCTCTCCTGGTTCAGCTATGCACTCCACTGACCAGGCTCTCTCACATAAACTAAACAGCGTTGCAATATTTAGCAGCCACATACAAAAACCGTCTTTTGGAGCAGCTACACATCTTGCCGCCCAAGCTCTGTTTTTTATGCACAAACAGCATCTTTTGGAGAAACTCCATGCCCACTCCTCTGGTGCAACTACGTGCCCCACTGCCCAAGCCCCACCCGTGTTAATGTGCACTGAAACCCGGGTTAGTTTGCCACACATACACACTCAAGACAGTGTCACTTTTTGTGCTCTGGGCAACCCATCCTCATCACCAGTAATGTTATGGGTTCAGGAGGATGCCCGTGCCCAAAAAATCAAGATGCACTCAGAATTGCAAAGTAAATTAATTTTATTAGTTTCATTAGCAATTAATACAGACCAACCCCTGGATTCTGGAGAAGCCGCTGAGCAGGAGAAGGAGATGGAGCACAGCTTCTGAGCGGGAGGGGTAGGGAGGCAGTGCACCTTCAGGGCATTCCCTGGATGAAAACGGCATGCATGTTGTCTCCCCTCTACCCCAGGACCACACCTTACATCTCCTCCTCAGGAGTGGCCAGTTTCAACATCATCTCATGTGGGGCCAGCATGTGAGATGAGGTCATAACGGCCTGTCATGGGTTGGAGCTAAGTTGACTGACAGTTTCTTGATCCAATTACACTTTTCGAATTCACATATTTAAACCTGAGAGAGGTGCAGGAACGGCCTCTTTGAAACCCAGGTCCTGTGGGAAGGGGGAGGGAGGGGGAATAGCTCCGGGCCCGGCCCTGGGGGAGCCAGCCTGAGCCCCCCTCCCCTAATGCCAGGGCAGGGGGCCCTGGCATGCTGCAGGGGGCCCCTCCCCTCAAAGCTGCAGGCAGCAGAAGAGCACTTATGGGCTGCAAGGCCAAGACTGCCTGAGTTGCTTCCGAGACCCGGGGGGGGGCTTCCCCTTCCCCACTCCACAGGGTCCCACACAGACTCGGCAAGAACCGATTTTCAGTTTTCTCAGACTGAAGAAACTATTAAGCAACTGGCAGCATCGAAGGAGAAGGGCTTTTCCTTCAACATAAGCTGTTCACCATGGTGTTAAAGTCGGAGGAAGAAGGAGAAAGTGTTATGCACATACATGTGTTTGTCCTTGCATGTTGGGTAGTTTTGGTCAGGTTCATTGATGATTGGTTATTTTGCTGTCCAGTTAATTAAGAGTTGAAGATTGCCTAATTAAAAGTTTTTGTATGTGCCCCCGTTGAAACAGGTTAATCCAAGTTAAAAGCAACCTTTTCTTAAATACCCCTGTTGTGCCCCTGTCTGGCATTGTTGTTCCCCAATTCTGTCATTTCTACCAGACATTTATGATATTGTTGAATGATATCTTGTTGTTATATGTTTATTAAGTGTTTTATAGGATTATTTGTTGGATATTTTATGGTTTTAAATTATCTATTGTATAACATTATTATTCCTCAGTTTTATTATTTTTACTAAACATCTATAATGTTATTAAGTAATATCTTATTGTTATATATTGTTTCCTGAGATTATTTGTTAAATATTTTATGATTTTAACTATCCATTGGAGAAAAGTCTCTGCCAGCTAAAAGTGAATATTAGCTGACACACTACTGCTCTGTAACTTGCAAACCATAGCAACCATGCATATCAATTAGATTCTTTCCCACCATTCAAGCTATCTGACACCTTCCCCTAGACGACAGCAACCCATTGGTAGACTAAGATATGTTCATCATAAGAAGACCACCAATTAACTGAAGCCATGGGCGGACTTATGGGCAGACTTGTGGGCGGTAACAGGCGGAGCCAAGACCTTATAAAAGTTCCTGCACACCCTGAAGAGCAGCTTTTTGCCCCTGGACTAGCCATGGCAGGGCGTGTTGCTGGCACCAGCGTCAATCTCCACTGGAGACTTTTATAATTTGAAAATCATCCTAGCAACGCAGGGATCCTACTCTGGGGACCCAGAGCCGTTCTACGGCTGAAAGAGTCTCTCATCCCTGCTTTCCCAACCTTCTTTTCTTTCCTTTAATCCGGATCCTGGATTTTTATTTTTTTTGCTATCAAATTTTAATTAATTCATTTTAATTAATTTCTTAATTAATAAATACTTTATTTTTGTACAAAAAATAGAAGCTGTCTTCTGTTTTTGACAGAAAGTAAGTCAGGTGAGACGGAATGGAAGATGGCGGTGGAAAGAAGAGGGCGGAATCGTGAGCTGTGCGGAGCTTAAATTGACCCTTTGCAAACCATGGTAAAGAACTGTAATACCATAAACTGTTCTTTTATCCATTTAAAGGATATGGCGGGGGGAATTAAGAACACCCCATGTTTGGATGTTCAGTGCAATGGACTGTTTCTGAGCGGACAGGACTATTGCAGGTGGCAGTTTAGAAACCACGCAGAAGCAGAGAGGAGACCTCTTTCTTTTCCCTTGAGTTTGGGAAGACTTTTTAAGAACTTTAATGCTGACCAGAAATTCCATCTTTGTTACCCTCCTTGCTCTCCTGGGCAGCCTGCAAGGAGGCTGCATGCCCCGGTGTGATGGGGGATGGGGGAGTGTGGGGGTGCTGGCAAAGAAAGGAATGGTTTTTTTCCTTTACTTTCTTCATGTTTCTTTTTTCTTTTAATCCTACCTGGTAATAATAAACTATCTTTATACTCTTTAAAATTTCTGAGCCTGCTTTGTATTTTCTCCTAATTCATATCTCACAAAAGCAAATAAGTGAACTAAACCACTACACAAATTGGCGTTTCCGCCCAGTTAGCAAAGCAAACCTGCTACACGGCCTATGATAACACCTCCATGCCAAGTACGGCTTTATTGTGTATTTTCCTTTCACAGGTTGAATCCCACCAGGTGACCAATACATAGTTTCATTTCAGAAGGTTAAAGTCCTACCAACTAACAGTAAGGTCTTCTTCCACATTATCTTGTTGACGTGCACAATAGCAGACAAAATATGGTAGGCCTTAGAGCTTTGGTCCCTGATACACTCTGCCATCTGTAGCTGCTGCTTTTCCCATCTTTAAAGAGGTGCAAAAGAACTTTCAAGGAAAGGCGTTGTCGTAGACTGAAATGCTACCATTTATGGCTTAAACATCTTTATGAAGGACTTTTGCCTATAGTAGAAAACTGTACAAAAGCTGCAGAGAAAACCAGCAAAACCCTGAATGGGGCCCTGGACTACTTGTTGATGGAGATAAGATAAAGTAATTCAGGTCTGGGCTGCGGGAAGAAGAATACATTCACAGAGGGATCAAGCTTAGCACCTTTGGGGTGGAGACCACAGCCCCGGGGCTATTAGCTGCCAGGCTCGAACAGACCCTCACACCAAAGGGTGGGTGGAAGAGGGGTTTTGGATGTGTAATGAAAAAGCCTCTGGTCTGGGTGAATGCCCATAATCCGCTGTGCAGACCGGCCCAGCTGCAGGGACTCCTTTACCCTGGGAAAAGCCTCATTCATATGAAGGAGTGCAGAGGGGGTGTCATGGGCCATCAAAGGCCCCCCACAAAGGGGTCCCCAGACCCTGCATCAGAGCACTGCAACATGATGCAATAGACCCACAGTGTCAAACTTGCCCTCCCCAGGGGAGGCATGTGGGTGTTCCCACCTGGCCCAAACATATATTAATCCATTGGATTCTATACTTTTCAGCACAGAGATCCTCACCACCAAGAAGACCAGATGGAGAGGAGCAACGAGAAGTCATTGGCACCCTCAGAAGGGTGATAAGTTTCTACTTAATCCCTGTCACTCTCTCCCTGTCCCCCCACCCATGCACGCCTCTTTTTCTATTTCTTTTCTTTTTCTTTTTCTTTGCCTCTTTTACTATTAAGTAAAATATATCAAGCTTTTTTAGCACCAACACCTAACCTCGTTTGGTTTGATGCCCGAAAGATAGGCTGGAAATAAATCCCCATAGACTGATGTCTATAGAGCAGGTATTTGTTTATTTCAGCACTGGTGATGAGGGGGATTTTTCCTCCTAGCTCACCTGCCTTTGTCAAGTGCAGTGGTATATTTATACAATAAATTATGCTTAATGTGGCTATGTCATCACAGCATCATCACATACGCGCTGGAAATAATTTACATAACATGATCTCATGGTTATTAGGTAATTTCTTCTCACTGCGCCTGCGCTCCCCTAATTTGGGGTCTTCGGGGGCCTTTGATGAAGGCTTCCAAAGTCTTCTTCACACTTGAACTTTTCAACTTTGGCTTCGGAGCATGCATAGTTACAGTACTTCTCGGTCTCTCCAGTCTTAACCGGTCTAAATTCTTGTTTTGTGGCTAATTGGCTCTGCATTTGCCAACTTCTCATTAGTACTACTCTTATCTATCTCTAAAGCTACACACCTGGTGAATCTTTTTCTCTCTTCTTGTCTATTCAGCATTTAATCAACTAGTTAACCGTATACTAGCCATTACATTGTATAAAAAGTTATTCATATTAGATATATGAGTATCAAAGTTATGATTTAGGTTACATAAGTAAAAAACTATAGTTATAGGTGTCAAAAGTTATGATTTAAGCTACATAAGTAAAAAGTTATGATTTAGGCTGTATAAGTGTAGAAGGCTATTGTTTCAGGTTACAGGATATATTGATATTAAGGTTACATAGATATCTTTTAGCTCAAGCTATATGAGCTCCTTGTTACTTTGACTTAGGTTATATAGACATCAGGTTTTAATTATGCTTTTTGGGTATATGTCAAACCTTTCATGGTTTGATCTGTTTTATTTGCAGAGACTTAGTTTTCTTTACTCTTCTGTGTTTAAACTGGTTCGTAACAGGCATATTTGCTTGAAGAGGGAACAGAGAAAGCTGTCAGACAAGGGGTCTTGGGAAGGGGGGGGACCGTTATGTCTCTGCTCCAGCTGTGCTTCATGAAACGACTGCGAGAGCTCAGCAGTAATGAGTGGTAACAGTTCTTAACAGCTGGAAAGAAGATTCTGTCACATTCAAAATGTAGATCAGTGAGAAAAAGATGGTATTTGAGATTGATACAATTTACAGAAGTCCCCCCGGATGTAGGAGGCAAGAGGAATGGCTATGGTGATGGCCCAGTGACTGGGAGGCTGCTCAAGGCTGAGCGCTGTCCTGCGCTGTGCTCCTCTCAGCATCCTTGGAAACACCTGGAGTCTCCCGTATATATCCAATCCTAGTAATCTCTGCTTCTATCTAAAGGAGAACTGCAAGGATAGAGAGATGATGTGTTGGCACTCAGAAACTGTTACAAGAGGGACTAGGGACGCAGAGAACGACTAAGAAAGAGCTTGTCTATTGCTGTGTGCTCTGCCAAATCTGTTAAATTGTTATTAATAGTATTTATTATCCTTTCCTCAACTGAACATTAAACCAAAATAAAACCATCTAACTCAATTCTTCACCCTGGTTTAAGTAAGAAATAAAACCACCAGATGCTAATTTAACTTGTACAATTTTACATGTTTTCTGTAGGGCTGGAAAATGAGATTGTTTGGACACCAGAAAACACAGAGAGCACAGACGGAGTTTCTATCATCATTCTCAAAATGCAACAATTCATGTTACAATGGTGAGTCACAGCACACCAGGCTACCTCACAAGATAAAAACAAAGTTTGAAATTGCTTTTGGGCAGAAGCTTCCTTTGACATTCGGTGGATCACTTTACGTCAGAGAACGCTTAACCATGGGCAAGAAGGGATTACATGTTATCAAAAACGTCGCACTTGAAGGGGCTGTCCGTGGGGAGTGCGATCCCTCATCCTTCAGCAGCAATGGTTGCCATGACCACTTTCTAGAAGCCTTCCAGCCGTGTCTTCTGGACCCGAAGGGTAAAACGTCGGGAAGCCGCTTCCCCTCGCCGCGGGGGTGTGTGCAGGGATGAGGAACCCGCGGAAAGGGCTGGAAGCGAATGTGCTTAGATCGCAAGAACAAAATTACGACTGTGTGGTGTATGCCACTGCGCACCAAGTAACAGCTCGGCCAGCGCTGCCCTCTCCACTCCAAACTCATAGTGGCTGCGATGTGTTTACTACCAGATGGGGTGAAGCAGCTTCGGCGGCGGGGCAGGGGCAGGGGCAGGAGCAGGAGCAGGCGCCGTGCCTCCTGTTCCTCCTCCCCCCGTCTCTCCCTCTCCCTCTCTCTCCCCTCNGGGTCAGCACCGCCCGCTGGGGCCGCAGCGGCGGGGCCGAGCCATCTGTCCCGCCCCGCAGCCCTTCGGCGGCAGCGTGGGGTTCGCCGCCATGACGGGCAGGTGAGGCCGGGTACAGGGGCGGCGGGCGGGGGTCTGGGCTATGCCAGCCTTCACCGCCCTGGGCAGGCCGTGACGTGTCGGGAAGAGCTCCTTCTCGCCCTCGGTAACGTCATGCGGGGCCTGGTGGGAAGGGTCGGGCGAGGACGCTTTGTTGCTGTGAGGCTCGGGCGGAGCGGGACACGCTCCGGCCGGGGGTGCAAGCGCAGAGCTGCTCCGCTGTGCCTGAACCCTGCACGGGGACACAGCGGAGGGCAGACCAGAGGCTGAACTGGGCGGGAGCAGCTGTAGATGTGAGCAGTGCCTGCTTAGCAGCCCCTCTCTGTGGCCCCATGGCGTGACACAGGCTGGCAGCCTTCGCCCGGTATGCCCCGAATCGCTGACCCGTCGGGGCCCTTCTCACTGATCTACACGCAACCCCTCTGCCCACAGATTCACTCTCCTCTTCTTCGAGCTGGCCTTGGAGTTAACATGTTCCAGGAGCTGTTTAAATCTGGAGTTTGATTCTCCTCTCATGCTATCTGACAGTGGAGAACGCTGTAAAGCGTCCATTTACAATTGACAATTGTAAATGAGAAGAGTAGCGGGGAAGGAATTTACTGGCATTTTTCGAGGGTTTGCACAAGTGCTTTAATGTCACTTTTTTCTCCCACCTATAAGATAAAACCCAGACGTTATAAAGCAGTTCATGAAAATAAGCTTGCTTTTGTGAAATGTGTTGGAAATGAGAGGCATGAAGTAATACTACAATTAACAGGGTGCCCTTTTTAGGATACTCATCCTCATGAATCCTACTATGAAGCATTGCTCTTCATGATTAGGAATACTGAAATGGATGCAGAATACTTTGTGTATAAGTATTCACTTTCCTTTTGTGAAAGGAAATGTTGATGTTTGTATTATGCAGCTTTTTATGATTATTCAAAGGGAATCCTGATTAGTGAGTTGTTGGGCGTGGGAACCTGCTGAATAATTGTGTATGCTTATCTATGATTTGGGAATAGGTTATTTTTGGTCTCTGTGATGACAAACTGATGTTCGTGGGTGATTGTACATGCTCAAAACTCTTCTGGGTTTTGCCTCGTATCTTAATGGTCCCTTTTTTCTTTTTCTGATATATGAAACAGGTGTGTATTTGAAAGTTTACATTCATTTTCTTACAGCTAGAGGAAGACTCGGGAGCCTTAAATGTTCACAGGTCATAGGTACCCACCCAGCTCTTAAATGGAGACAAGATGAGGAGGACTTGGCAAGAATTGTGGCTGTATGAACCCAGCTGATTTTATTTTTACAAAACTGTGGCATGGTGCTGTTTAGAATGACAGACTTACCTTGAGTGAAGTCACTCAGGAGGACAATGGGAAGTGCTGGTGGACAGTAATCCTTGTCTCCTCTCCATGCTTCCACTGAAACTTGCCTGTTAAAGTGCAACACTATTCAATGAGAAGCTTGAACATGAAGTGTGAGCCTGGATGGGGGGGTTCCAAGGTAGCTGAGACACTGCAAAGTGTGCAGTTCCGAGTGATGCAGGACTTCTGTCTCGTTTTCCTTGGGTTTGCTTCAGAGGGCTGTTAAAATGAGCAGGCCCTGGCTTTAGTTTGTGAAAAGTGAGTACAGGTGCTATTTAATGTTTTCAGAAATGTTTGTCTGGGAAGTTTGTCAGCTATGAACGTTCTGAAGTTATGTCTGCTGTCGTTCCCAGGACAGGACAATTAACTGTTCTATCCAAGTTGTTTGTCACAGCTGTATCTCAGCTGACCGTTTCCTTGTTCATAGTATCATCTATTCAGGGTAGTAGTTTCCCGGCAAAGCTTTACAGTGTCTGTGAAACGTTGCACTGCTCAGCACCTTGCCTGGCCAGTGACTAGCACCATGTTCAGTGTTGTTTTTCAGTCTGGGACAGACTCCAACGGCATTGGAGAGAATTCAGAATTAAGAATGTTCTTCCTTAGATCCAGCTACAGGTCACTCCGCTGAGTGGTACCCAGATGTTGTTCCATGTTTGTTATCTGGTAATTCTTCAAGTCTGCTGACATTATGTAGTCCGATGTTCTCCAGCTTTTCAGACTTGGAGTTTTCAGTGTTCTTGGAGGAGATGAACTGCTTCACACCTGGAGCATCCCCACAATATCCATCAGTGGGAACCGTCCTGAGCCAGGAATGGGACATAAACATGCCTTTGATCTTGAAACTGTTGACACAGGGAATGACTCTGTTGTTTTACAGTGTGCTAAAGTGAGGAAGATTGGAAAACATGAGGTGCTAAAACAGTATTCTTTTTCACTTCACCTTTCTTGTACAATAGAAATACAAAAGGACTCTCTTCTAGGTACTGTGATTACCGATTCATTATTAGTATTGAAATACATGAAAAATAACTCCATTTTCATCATGTTCTGTCTCATTTGGCTGCACAGGGCATCTCCTGAATTTAAAAAACTGCAGTGATTTGATTTATTGATTTTTAGCATTAGGGAGAAATATAACTCCAGGAAAAAGAAGTGCTCATCTTTCTTTCTGTGTACTCATAGAAAAAAACTACTAAGATTAGGTGACTATGTAGGAAATGAAATGCAAATCTTACGTATATCACTGGTTACATTTTTACAGTGTGAGGATTGTGTTTTGTTTGAGAAAACTGAAAACTAGATAATTGAATTTTAGAAATAGTATTTGTGACTGCCAGGTCTGGGCTGGGCTATTGGGGAAGAGGAGAACCACCTCCCTGACCTGCTGGTCAAACTCTTTAGTTTTATGAAGTTACATGTTGTTTTAACTACATTTAAAAACAAATCGTGTATAAGAGTGTGTTAGATGTAAAACCAGTATGTTTCTCAGCAGTCTTTCTGTGTTTTTCAGTGTTCATAAATACAGTTGATGTGATTTTTGGAGCATTTAGGAGTTAACTATTGTACTTCTTACCAATAAATAAGGGAACATTGCTTCAAGAATTGTATTTGATGTATTTAGTCCATCTGTTCATTTTGACTTTTGCCTTTTTGAGGATTGTTGGAGTTTGGGGTGGGGTTGATTATTTTCATTTGGTTGGCTGGGTTTTGTTGTTTTATTTTTCTTTGTCTTTTTGATGGGCTTATTCCTAAGAAAGAGGATCTGTGAATGACCAATGAGCAAAATGTTGTCAGATGTCCAAAGCAGAAACTAAACAAGAATGGAAAAGAGTTTCCTTTAAGACTTTGCTGCTGTGGTGTTGATAACAAAACCCAAATGTAAAAAATGCCTGGGCTGTTTTGTGTTGCCTTAGAAATTAATCTGATACAAAGCCCAAGAAAAAAATATTTCCCAAGTGCATGTTTCAGAGCATAATTATTTTTGTACGAAACTTTTGTTATCACTATGCTTGGTCGAATTGGAATCTGGATACGCCTATGTACTTCCTGTAGTCAACAAAAGAAGAGCAGCTGCATTTACAGCTATGCTTATTGATTGTTCCTAATCCAGTGGAGGTAAGAAATAACAGTATATTATTTTCCATTAGGCTAGCTGGTTAGATGCTTTTTAAATTCAGTAGAGAGCTGCTGCTGATGTACATAAAGAAGTTGCAAATAAAATTGTTTGAAGGAGGATGGAGTATAAAGGACAATCTTATGAGAGGTTCTTGGCGCTGAGTAGAAGGTACCTGCATCAAATAAGAGATATCTTGTCTCTCTGAGTTAGAAGCAGCCATTTCTGCTCTTCTGGCTTGAGAATGTGGTTTTAATCTTAATCTTTCTATCTAAATCTGCTCTCTGTGGCCCTCTAGATAGAAAGGTCCTCAGTCTGTTCTGGGGCCATAGAGGTCCTTCTGTGAGGAAGAACCTGAAAATGCCTGAAAGAAGTCTGGCTGCTTTCTTCTCTGCTTTGGCCCAGAAAGTAACCACCTGTAAGATTTTGGCATCAACCCTGTCACTTCAAAGTAGTTTATCAAGAGGGAAAGAAAAAACAAACCTGTGCATTTTCACTCTTTATGTGTAAGGTGGCAAAAGAGGAGTGAGTGAGTGAGCTTCTGTTGAGGAATGGGAAGACAACATGTTTGCTGTTGTGCTTTTGGTTTGTTTTTTTTTTTTCTTTTGAAGAAGACAGTAATGGTTTCCATGGAAGAGTGGTTATTTGAATACCAATAAAATCATGTCATACGAGTCAGGTAAAAGCCTAAGTGTTTGAGAGAGGAGGGTTTTTGTCAGATTGCTTAAGGATAAGGGAGATTAATGTTTTGGTGAATGAATATTTTTCTTTGTGCTAGAAGTAGAAAAGGTGATTTAATCTTACGTTTGAAAAATGGTTTATTTCTCTAAAATTTCAAAGGTCAGCAGAGACACCCAGTATGGAGGACATTTTTCTTTATCCATTTAAATTATAAACTAGAAATGGATAAACCACACTTACAGTCTGAAAGAAACGATAGTAGCAGATTGCTGTCAGGTCAGGAGCTGAAACTCCCAAGGAAATGTGAGGTGCATTATAGATTTTAAGGTTGCTGATTTGTGGTTTTGAAAGTATTTTGTTCTTTATTCATGCCTGTTTTGCTGGGCCCCAGTAAACCCTTCTGTTTTTCTTTAAGAGTCAGAAGAAATTCCTGCTGGTTAATACTAATTTAGAACTCATGAAGTCACCAATCCTCTAATTTTTTTTTTCCTCTGTAGCTTGCCAAGCTGTATTTCATGTTCATGCTACAAAAATCCTCTCTTTTCTTTCTTTCCTTTTTTTTTTTTTTTCAGTTTACTAAAAAGTAATTTGTTGGTAATGACTCTTACGATATTTTTCATGGTAATGCTTGGAGGCCAGAGAGCTCTGGAGACTGGAATGCCAAGTATGTTCTTTTTCTGAACATACAGAGGGTCAGGTTCTTCCTGACCCTCTGCTGCGCCACTGCTGCCAGCTGCAGTGAGTCACGAGAGCAGAAGTCTTTGCAAATTTGTTTCTTGTAAAATGCTTTGTCCAAACGGAAGGAACAGCTCTGTTGTTTACAGTATCCGTAGGACATGGTGTGGTACAGCAGCCTGCAGGGAAGCACATGGAGATGCCAGGGTCAGATACTGTTCTGCGGCAAACAAGAGCTGTCAAGAGTCCTAGTAATCTGCTTTGCCTTTCTGCATTTCTCTGTGCTTTGATGAGAAAGTTTTCCTGAATTACGTGGCTTAATTATGTGAAGACTCAGGATTTATTATTTTTACCTCACTTGTGACATATATACAGATGCATTCTGCAAGGCTAGCACAGAATGAGGTGCTGATGTAGCCCTTAGTGTGCTGCATTAAATAGGTAATTACTAGTGGAATACAGGAAAGAGGTTGTCAGATCTTTAAGAATATGGCAAAATGCAGGCAGGTTGTAAGAAACAATGCTTGATTGGGGATCTATGCATCCTGCTTTAGCTCTTCTAAAATGTAAAGGCAACTCCCCAGAGTAAGGTGACTCATTATCAGTGCTGCTTGTGTTGCTCCAGTTGTGTCCCTGCATTCCCCTGCAGAGGAACCTTGGGTGCCATGGCTGGCCTGAGGCTCCGGGGGCTGGCAGCCTCCAAGCTTTATCAGCGCTGGCAGTATCGGCTGAGTGGCCCAGGTTCACTGCTGACCAACAGGACAGACACAGCAGATGGGATTCATGGGTATGTCTCCGAGATGAAGGGACTGGCATTGTTAAAGCATTTTCCAGGATTTGATATACTTTTGGTTCTGGTGTTGGGGCTGTTTCATTTTAAGTGAGAACTGTTTGCACACAGCCAGAGGGGATGAGGTCTGTTTGTTTTCATTTCCAAGTAGATTAAGAAGGAAAGGACTTTGCTGATGAGAAAGCTTTCAGTTTTTAACAATAACAGGAAAACAACAATGGAGAACCTTTCCCATTTCAAGCTCTGTGCTAGACTGTTCAGAACTAGCATTAGTGCTTGTGTTGGTTTTGCATGGCCTGGTTTTTGGTAGCGGAGGGGCCACAAAGGTGGCTTCTGTGAGAAGCTGCTGAAAGCTTCAACCATGTCCAGCAGAGCCAATCCCTGATGGCTCTGAAGATGGACATGCCACTGGCCAAGGCTGGGCCACTTGGAGATATTGGTAATGCCTCTGTGATAACCTATTTTAGTAGAAAATCAAAACAAAGTGGGATACAGTTTTTTCTAGTCAGAGAAGAGGAGGAGGTAAGAACATGGAGACACCAAGGTCAGTGGAGAAGGAGGGGGAGGAGGTGCTCCAGGCACCAGAGCTGAGGTTCCTCAGCAGGCTTTGGTGAAGACCATGGTGAGGCAGCTGTGCCCCTGCAGCCCATGGGCATCCACGGGGGATGCAGAGATCCACCCACAGCCCACAGGGATCCATGGTGGATGCAGAGATCCACCCACAATCCATGGGGATCCACGGGGGATACAGAGATCTACCCACAGTGTATGGGCATCCATGGGGGATGCAGAGATCCACCCACAGCCCATGGCGGGGATCCATGGGGATGCAGAGATCCACCTGCAGCCTGTGGGGATCCACGGGGGATGCACAGATCCACCCACAACCTGTGGGGATCCACGGGGGATACAGAGATCCACCCGCAGCCTGTGGGGATCCATGGGGGATACAGAGATCCACCCACAGCCCGTGGGGATCCACGCGGGATGCAGAGATCCACCCCCAGCCCCTGGGGATCCACGGGGGATACAGAGATCCACCCACAGCCCATGGGGATCCACGGGGGATACAGAGATCCACCCACAGCCCATGGGGATCCACGGGGGATGCAGAGATCCACCCGCAGCCCATGGGGCAGGTGCCCACGCCGGAGCGGGTGGATGCCTGGAGGAGGCTGTGATCCAGTGGGAGACCTGGTGGAGAGGGCCCTGCTTCCAGGCTGGGAGCAGCCTGTCCTTAGAGGACTGCACCCCGTGAAAGAGTGACCCATGCCACAGCACTTCGGGGAGAACTGTGTGCCCGTGGGAAGGACTCGTGCTGCAGCAGTTTTGGGAGGACTGCTGCTCGTGGGAGTGAAGTTCACGGAGAACTGTCTCCCGTGGGAGGGACCCTATGGTGCAGCAGGGGAAGGACTCCTCTCCCTGAGCAGTGAGAGAAACCACAGGTGATGAACTGACCAAAACCCCCATGCCCTGTCTCCCTGTGCTGTTGGTGGGAAGGAGGGAGGGGTTGGAGGAACAAAGGTGTTTTTAAGCGCTTATTTTACTTCTCAGTATCCTCCTCTGACTTTGTATCTCTGAGTTGAGCCTGTTTTTCCCTTGGAGTGTTTTCTCCCAGTCCTTATTTCAACTCATGAACCCTTTCTTTAATTTTTTTTTTCCCACTCCTCTTCCCAGCTGTGGCAGAGGAGGGCAAGTGAGTGGCTGTCCTGGGTGCCTGGCATTTGGCCAGTGTCAAACCATGACAGTGCTAGTGGTGTTAATGGTGAAGCTTTTGGGCACTGTGGGAGTAAAAAAATTGTGAAATGCAGTAATTTTTAAAAGTCTTGTTATAATTGTATCATTCCTTGGGTTTTAGGGTTTGTAGTCAATTCCTTACCTATAGTGTTAATAGATAGCTTGTTGATTTTAGTTTTTGTAAATAACTCCAATCCAGCAGAAACTGAAGCTTTCAAGTGTAGCTGCTTCATGAGAACATGTAAACCAGAACTTCTTAAATCTGTCCAGATGATTCTATTCCTTGATATGATCATTACTTTTCTCATGCTTCACATTAAAATTTTACTTCTCAATTTTCATTAGTTAATTTTGTGCAGGAGGTAAATTAACGGGAGTTAAATAAAACTTAGTTTCTTGCATTTTGTGAGAATTGTGAGCTGTAGCAGTAACATGGGATCTGAAGTCTGTGTCACTGGAGAGAGCAGTGAGCATCCAGGAGAGATTTTCTTCTTGTAGTTAGGAGTTCTGAATTTCAGACTTTTCTTAGCAGGAGGTAGGCCTGATGCTTACCTGGAACTGAGGAATTAGTTTGGCCTTTCAATATGTACTGTGCAGTTTTCACTAAAACCCTGCTTTTCCTGCTCTTTTCCTTTTAGCCAATAGCTCTTAGTTAGTTGGTAAATTTTCTGTTTTTCCTACACAAAGCTGTGGGTGTGAATGTATGAGAATTTAATGAGGAGGGGGACTGAGAAGGTAGTGAAGGAAGTGGTGATGCCATCGAGTGGAGACAATGCTGTTGAGGAAAAGTGAGATGCATGGAAGGGACCTGTGAGAGGAAAGAAAAGCACTGAAAAAGCAGATGTACAGCTAAATTGAGTACATTTTTCACATCATAGTTCTTGAAGCAAAGTAAGCATAGAGCCAATATGTTTTGGTTTGACTGAGCAGGTGACAGTGCTGAAAATTTTAATCCCTTTGAGAAGTTTCTCTCCTGAATTACTGTATTTATCTCCAGGTTTTGAGCTAGTGATAATTTTTGCTTCTTCTTCCTGATAGGCCCTGATAGTTTATGTACTTTCTTCAGGCAAAGGAGAGTAATCCAACAGTAGTGCTGCTGCTAGTTGGGGATAATTGATGAATACATCTGAGGAATGATTTGTGTTACCAGTGCTGGTAAACAAACATTGCATTTAAGCTCCTTTGAGATAATGGAAGTGGAGAAGAGAAAGATTAAATGTGCATAAGGAGTTATTTATCAAATAGACATTCTGAGTGAAGTGGTGCATGCTTGATAATAAAAGGGTGGTTTTCCTGTGTAAGAGGTATAATTTGTTTAATTTCTTTCTTTCTTTTGTTTAATTTCTGTACATTTCTTTATGTTGTTGATGTTTGCCTGGGCTGAGTGAACACTGCTAACTGTGTGTCTTTTTAAGTAATTGGTCGTGATTTACTGGCAATAAGTATTGCTTTGTGTTGAGAGGGACTCCCAAGTACCCATGGCATAGGATTATTTTCTGTGCGAATACCAAGAGACTTTCGCTGCTGCTGGTGCTGTCCTCAAAGGTCTGCCTGATTGCAACTTCCTGCAGGTCAACCATATGGGCATTGTACTCTGGACTCAGCTGCAATGTCTGCAATTTTTTTTTTTTAACCCCCCAGTTTCTACTAATCACAAATTGCTGTTGCTGGTAGGCCCAGAGGAGACCTCCAAGGAGGCCCATGGAGGATTCCATGTTTTGTTGCATTTGTATGTTTTTCTTAATTTTGGTTATCCCTGTATTCTAAATAGGAAAGAAAAATGTTTATTCCCTGAGAGTTTGGGGGCTACATGATCAAGGAAAATACAGTGAGAGAAATACTATTAATTTCTTATTTAGCCAGTGAAAAAATATTTAGAATGAACTGAAAATTCAATGCAAGCAGAAGGAGAAATGCTGAAAATGTTAAGCTATGTGCATAGTTTAACAAATGCACAACAAATCGTACATTAAACAAATGGGAATTACTTTTTTCCAACATTTTATGACAAGTTTAATAATAACACTAAAGAAGTTAATTCAGTTTGGGAAAGTTGTCCAGATAAGACATTTGCAGCGAAGAGATTTTGGAATTATAAGGGTAGTTGAGGGCTGTTTTTCAGCACTAGTTCATGAACTGACACCCTTCCTCTTTCATTTTTGCATAAGTTTTTATCTGTGAAATTAATCATAAAGTCTGGTATTGTCCCAGCAGATTTAATTTGTATCTTTGTCAACATTTAGGACTTAAAGCCACTAATTCTCAGCTGTGCTATGGGGGTGGGAACCAGCCCCTCTCCTGGAGTGCTCTGATTTTTATCTTGGCTACTGACATCTGTGACACGCAGAAGTGGTGATAGCTCTTTCGGTTTTGACTTTTCACTATCCTATCTGTGTGTGCATACATACTAGAAATGTGATCATAGTGTGATATTTTCTGTATACACTTGCTCCTACTGGTAGACCAGAATGAGCAGAGAATACATTTTTAGGGTTCCCCAGCAGAGGTTTTGCTGTCTGCTGAGGTTTGGATAATGCCCTGGGTTCTTGTATCTTGAAGTATTGTCTTGCTTTCTTTTTGTAGTATCTGCAAGTTTTTGGGTCACTATTAAAGCAATTCTTCATTCAGCATTGTGATGAAGGAGAACTCTATTTGACACTAAAACCAAAAAGCTTTTGAAACCAATTTAAGAAAGCTTTTTTTTTTTTTT